>CAVNYN010201271.1:451-18502 GCA_963692815.1 Nyctanthes arbor-tristis
TCCAAAACAACTGAATGCTAGGGCTAATAAATGAATATAAATCAGGAGGGGAGCCTCTTGAAGGATAGGGTGTGGGTTCCATTTGGCATTGGATAAAAATCGACCTTGATTATAACTAGTTAATGTAGCACATCCAATCACAAGTGGATATCTTTTAATAATGTGGTGTGGCCTTGGATTGAACAGAAAAATCTTAAAACCGTAAAGCTGGACCAAAAAAAAAAAAATGTTGTCATACTCATTGTAAAATCTATAGACTTTCTATTGTAGATTTACTCGAGCTAAAATGTTGCTATTGTATCGAATAAATATTTGTAACTTTAAAATGAACTCGAAATTATCGGCTTTGGACTTAAAATAGATTTGAACCTATAAAATGGAACTTAAATAAATTCTTTGCAATATAGGTTCTTATCTGGTCAGCAACTTTCGACTTTAAAATGAATTAATTTTATTGCTTTTGAATTTCACTTTTAACTTTGAAATTTAATTTAAAATAATTCCTACACGAGTGCGAGGCATTATGATATTATTATTGGGATCAATATCTCAAATAAATAATAATGGATGAAAAGGTGGTAGCTAGTTACGCGACTTAATAAATCTTGTAAGGATTTATATTTTCTTTTATTAAAATTCCACTCGCTACAACCCTTCTCACTTAAGTTAATTTCGTCCTCGAAATTTAGCGTACTTGATATAAAGAGTTTTGAATACTCCTTCAATATATCCTCCTCATTCCCAAGTTACCTCTTTTGAACTGTGCCTACCCTACTGGACCTTAACCAATGGATCTCCTCGGTTTCTTAGCACGTAGACTTTTCTATCAAGATAGCCGATGGAACTTCTTTGTATGTCAAATCTCTCTGAACATTCACTGATTGAACATTAATTATATGACTTGGGCCAGGAACATACTTCTTAAGCATAGAACCGTGGAATACTTCATGCACCGATGGAAGTTCAGGAGGCAATGCAAGACGATACGTCACACTCCCAATCCTTTCTGAAATCCCAAATGATCAATGAACCTAGGTCTCACTTTCCTTTCTTCTGAAAATGAAGCACTTCTTTCACTGGAGTTGCTTTAAGGAATACTTTTTCCCTGACTTGAAACTCAACGTCTTTTCTTCTTTGGTCGGCATAACTTTTCTGCCTATCTTGAGTCATTTAATCTTCAATCTTATCTTTTCGATGTCTTGTATGGTTTTCTTAAATAAATCAAGTCTCAACATCTTTCTTTCACCAATTTTATCCCAATAAATCAGCAACCGGCACTACTGACCACATAACGCTTCATATGGGGCCATACCTATGGTTGATTGGAAACTATTATTGTATGCAAACTCAACCAACGACGGGTGTGTTTCCCAATTTTCCTCCTCAACTATTATTATAGTGCTTTATCCTTATCCTCAACTGTAATGTGAATACATGGTTATCTAGACTTTAATCTGGATGTATCCTACCTAGCTACTTAACAGTTAATCTGGTGGAAAGTGTAACGCGACCTAAATATGTCTAACTCAAGTACGTATGCGGAATACAAATAACACTAGAATTATTGACGCAGAAGCCCAACTAGGAAAACTGCAGGCACCCTTTCCATGGGACAAACAATCTACTAACACAGATAAGAATTTAGTACAGCTCGAGATACTTAGTGATATCGCAATATGCACTAAACATTCAAGGGGAAAAACTTATAAAAGAAACCCCCTTCTTTACGCATTTTGACATGTGATAATATGCGTTACTCTTCTTCTCTCGCTATCGCGCTCACACGGGAACGTACATCAAGCTTCTTAGAGAGCACCTAAACTCATTGTGGGAAACAAGACCTCCTAAACCTCTTCAATCTTGTGTGGGTCATCCTTCGCACATATATGATCTTTAATCAATGCGCTATGCCTAGTTTGCCAAACAAACACGGTTTCGAACATTTAAGTTCGGTTGCAAGTCTAAAACTCACCGGGTATGGCAGTGTTTGTTCTTTCTCTTGTTTGCGTCGTGCTTCAAAGAATATTACTGAGCATGTATGGCTCGATCGTGTGGTTTCGGTCCTTTCTAACCTACAAGAGATAATACATAGATATAGAGTAGTCTTCAAGTCCTTGTATAAGTGAAGTCTCCAAAGACACCATATACATGTAGGAAACAAGAATAAGGTAAGTTAGAATTCGATTATACCCTAAATACAAAACTTTTCTAATTCTAGTACTTATCATGCAAGAAGTTTAACCTAATTAAATAGAGTAACAAGTGAATAACATAAACTAGGAAACCGTGAAACTTGCATGTTAAATAAAGCTCTTCCGATCTCTCAAGCAAGGTACACACGCCCCAACCCTCCTTTCGGCCAAAACACTATAAAATTTGCATGCTAAAAATATAACACGTAAACAAGTCATGCAAAACATGTCACAAATATTTTTACACTTAGCAAAAATTAGGAATGCCAATTTACACATGATTTTGTGCCAACATTAACTTCAGTAGTTTCAATTCTGAGACTATTCCGTTGAGAACACTCAAATGCTTTGAGATTTTAATACCATCATTCATTCGTAAAGAATGAAACTGCTCTTTCAGGTACAACCAATTTGAGGGACTCTTTGTTTGATATAGCTCTCCAAGTTTTTCTAAAGCTCCTTTGCCGATGACATATATACCATGTGCGTTGGCAAGGACATTTTTGGCAAGATAAAGACAAATGATACTTGTAGCTCTCAAATCTAAATCTTCCCAATACTTGTCTTTTTTTTGGTTTTTTCAGCACCATCAATCGTTCTTTCACCACCAATAGTTTCAATGCTTTTCCCAGCATCTTTGTCAAGCACACGGTTGGTTTGCCTTTCAAAACCTTGTGTAGCCATACTTGAATCAACAAATCCTTGACTTGTGCTTATCACGAACCAACATTGATTCTGTGGTCAAATTTCTCCACCTTAGACTTGGAACTTGACATCTCTGCTCCTCGATCTTTGTTTGATAAATATAAATACCAAAATCCACCGCAATGAAGAACCTTGCTCTGGTACCATTTGTTGGGAAATCAACCCGAATGGGATTTTGGATTTATCCGCTATCTTTGCCTTCATATAAGAAATATCAAGTAAATAGGAGAAATAAAAATAACTGTAAAACTGGAGCGTCAAAAATATTCCGCTATATGAGAGATTGTTACAATCATCTAGAATATCACACCCAAAAAACCCAATTACAATCCCAACAACACCCACTAAGCTCTACCACACTGAAGATTCCCTTCTCTCTCATAGATCTGAAAGAAAATCCTAGAATGCTAGGCCTAGAATTTTTCTCGTCTTACTTTTGGTGCTATATATTAGTTGAGCTTGAGTTTGATTCGATAGAATGTTAAATTAGACTAAGTTGAGCCACAATTTTCATTAGACCTTATAACTCATTTTCATTGGCTACAGATAGTAGCCTTGGCAATTATTTTTAGCATGTTTTGTGACATAGATTACTTACTTAAAAATCCATTGTTAGAATTCAATAGTTATGTTACACTTACTACATGGTCATTTGGTTTTGATACTTTTGATGAATATGAAACTGCAAATTTGTCCCCTTTTTTTTCTCTAAGAAGCCTAAAAGGACAAGTCGTTTCATGATGGCTGCTCTCCTTCCCGATATTATTCTCGCCACCATGCAGGTGGGGCTCACCCCTTTGTCAGGCGAGAATATGGCTAACGTCGATCATGAATCTTTTTCCGTGGTTTCATTTGTTTTTTCGCCGCGTTTTGGAAATTTTTGTAAACATTCAAAATAGCCATAAATCAATTTTACAAGGAGAGACTCTAAAAGAATTTCTATATAATTTCTTTTTAATTGAGAAAATTCATACTATTAAGACTAAATTACTCTTAGCAGTGGGTCTGGTATCTGTCTACCACCTATCAAAATCGTGTCCACTAAGATGATTTGATATATGGTCTATAAAGCCTAATAGTCACTAAAACCAGAGTCTATGACTAGCTTGTGTAGCTCTTCTTTCCTGGCCAACATGAAGCACTTTGTCCATTTTTGTAACTGTTCGTATTTGACAGTTTGGTGACTAAGATTCTATTTTGTCTCAATCCAAAAGTTTGAGGTGTCGCAAATTTGAAGAAGCAAAAAAATATGAAGAAGATGGAGATTTGTGGTTGTTGGGAAGGGATTGAGCTGATAGAGTTTTTCACATAAAAAAAAAAAAAAAAAAACTGTTTGATTTTTATCCTTGTATATTATCGTACTCATTATATGACAATAACTTACCGTTTTAAACTTGCAACCTTTTCTCATTACTATCTAATTAATTTGTTAAAACAAGAAATAGTTAGTTTACATTTCATCATTCGGTTTACACCAAGTTCTCGCGAACACCTGCATTAAAAATGCTTGACAAGTAATGATTTTCGAGCTAAATGATTGAACGAGGTAATGGGATTATGGGGCAAAGCCGACAAGATTGGTGGGATAGCAATATAAGGGGATCACATCACGTGGCTATAAAGGATTGTGAAATCAAAACTCATTTGCACCAAAAACTATGGTGGGTGCGCCAATGGGAAATGATATAATTTCATATGTGTGGCATCATAAATGGTGTCATGATAAGACGTATATGTAGCGTGAATTAAAGCATAACACATCATTGGTACTGTTGATTTTAACTTACTGTCAAATGTTTTAGTGTATTCAGATATATGCCACATACGCGTTTATGACGCACACGTATGGGATTATATCATTTTCCACAGATACAGCCAATTATAACTCCACGGAATATAAAAGATACTCTACAAAATGCACAAAATATCAACGTTTTATAAGGCTTTGTGAACATTTTGGATTTCCATAATAATTGCGAAAAAAGTCAATCTTAAGTTAAGGGCAAGGTGAAATAAAAAATTAATTAATTAATTAATTAAGGGCGAGATAGAGTCCACTCCATGCAAGGTCGGTCATGTTGTTATGAGTGCTCTAGATGAATTTTGGAAAATGGACCCCTACAACAAGTATTGACCGGGGGTGGAAGGGGGCTGACCCCCCTTCCTGGGGGGCTGCCCCCTGAAATTTTTTTTTGGGGTACCATACGCCTTAATTTTTTTTTTTATCATTACATTTAACTGCTCTTCCCAAATTAACAAGATTTGATATGTAATGGAAATGAGTAACATCAATGTAAAAAAATAAAATTTGTAAAAACAGCAAACAATGGATGATCAATTTGTAAAATGGAAATTACAATTGAATTTCTTCCTGATTTCACCTCACCTCTGTTGACTATTGGTGACTGGTGGCAAGAAAGCAGGTGGCAGCAGCGAAACGAGAAGGCAGCAGGGTCTAGATTACACAAGAAGCAGAAGCAGAAGGCAGCAGAAGGCAAAGACTGGCAGCAGCAGAAAACCCCTCTCTATTCAGTAGCAGCAGCAGCAGAAAGCAGAAGGCAGCAGAGACGGATGGTATATATAGACCGAAAGTGTTATAAACAGTACTTGATGCTGATTAAATACTGGAAAAGTTGAAAAATTCTTTCAAAAACAGCAATGATATTGCATACTCCTCCGCAAAAGATTTTGTAATATGCAATTAGAATGCAAAAATCTCATCAATCACATCATAAAACTATAAAAATGGAACCAACCTATGACTGAAAATCATCAAAACGACTACGTCGCGGAGCAACATGCAAACGGATATATACAACTCAGATGATACAGATATAGATTCAATTCAAGTTCCGCATCATAAAAATGGAAAACCGTACACTCAACATCAACAACAATACTAATAATACTAATAATATAATAAAATAACGAGAAATAAATCATTAATTCAGGAACTTTGTACTATTAGTTAGTTGAAATAAAAATCAACTTAATCTGAAAATTAACAAATGAACACTTTTCTGTTCAACTTTGCCTCTGTGAATTCAAGCATTAATTTGACCTGCTCCAGCTGCCTCTTTAAATAGATTATCATATTCTTGTTGCTATTTAATTTTTTGTTATCATATGCACTTCACCTTATTAATAATAGTAAAATACAATAGAACAAGGTGGAGATTCTAGTGTGAAGGAGTCCTTTATTTTGCTGCCAAAGTCTTCTTGTTCAAAATTAAATTTTGATGATAGGAGAGTTGAGTTAGTTGAATGGCCGAGATTCGATCGCGATAAAGTCAAAAATTTTGGCGTCATTTTAAATTTATCAAACAAAAGTAACAATTAACTAACCATAAATTTGTCTTCCTATTCCCACATGTCATTTTCCTATTATTTCATGTCAATTAATTAGCAAGCTTTGCTACTAACATGTTAGTAGGAGAGTACGACTGTATATTAAGAAGTGTTGTTGTTGTTATTATTATTATTATTATTATTATTATTATTAAAAAATTATTTCTTATTTAATACCATTTAAATTTGAAAAGTTCACATTTTCAATGCTGAAACACAAGAAAAATGTCAAAATTTAATCATTCTCCTAATCATGTCACGGATCTTATATAAATAAGTGAAGTGTTTGTATAAGATCTATTGAACAAAGGGGGCAAAAGTTGGCATTTATTTCTTCTCTTTCCCCTTTTTTTTTCATTGTCCCAAATTGGTGGCGTTGATTCCGGCGCCAGCCCTTGAAATAGAGTTTGGAACTTTGGATGGCACTAAAACAGTGGGTTTTTAGCTGGAATTGGAGCATGACTTCAACTTGTCAAATGGATAAAGCAAACAAGATGGGATGCTAGGGGTTTGCTAACGGGATATATATATATATATATATAAAATATGCCTGTTGAGGAAAACAGTAACAGAGAACATGCATTCTGTAGGTTATTTGATTTGGCTGTTTATGCTATAAATGCTATCTCAATTGAATCATGTTATTTTGTCTCATCCTGTGCTATCTACTTTTTAATAAAGAACTAATTCAACACTTCTTTCTGTTAATTGATTCTTTCAAGGTACGCCCTCAAGAATGAAATCAAGCAACGAGAAACAATTTGAAGCAGCATTTACTGGGAACTACCAACTATAGATTTGCACCTCACTGAGTTTCTTTACAGTAGCTCAAAAACTTACCATAAGATAATAATAAAAATAATAAGAAGCTGTCAAGCTACAAATATCATACATATCAGAATGAAATTAACAAACCAAAATATGCATCATCGGGGAAAAAACAGCTCCAAAGAGTTAATAGCCTACTTTTACCAAATTATTACAACACCACCTACCCCATAAAAATAAAAATCAAGAAAATGCAAGCTCACATCTGATATCACATACACATTTACTGAAAATTAAAAACCCATTAATCTCTTCCAACCAAAAAAAAAAATTTAGTGAGAGAAAATAATGCAGTAGTAAATAAGAAAATGTTCTTACACTTAATGGAAAGAAAGGAAGGCGCTAGGCAGCACCGTGGCAGGAAACTCACGGGCACGGTAGGCAGCAGCAGCACCAGCACGGCGGGTGGATCGACTACGGAGTCTCGGTCTTCCTCAAGGCGACATCGACAGGTGATAGATCGACGCCATGGCGGATTGAGATTAATTAGTAGATTAGAGTTCTTCAATTTGAAATTGGGTATTTGGAATTGTGGGTATTTTTTAATTTAGGGTTTTTGGTAATTGGGATGGGGGGAATGGTTGTGAGCTTGAGAGAGGAATTCGTATGTTTTGTTTCAGAATTTTTTCCCCCTTTTATCGCATGTAAAAAAAATTTTTTTTTCTTTTAAAAAATGAATTTTGAAAAAAAAAATTGGGCAGAAATGGGCCCTTAAATTTTTGAGATTTAGGGCCTTAATTGCTTACAAATTTTGGGCCCTAAAAATATAACCCAAAAAAAAAAAAAAAGGAATAGATATATTTTGGGCCAGGGGCAACAAACTTAAATGGGCCCTTATTGGTCCTGGGCCTAAGGCGGCTGCCTCACCAGCCTCAGCCCAGGACCGGCCCTGATGTCTCCATGCATAGCCGTGCACCCAAATTGTAAAGCTTTAAGTTTTCACCTTATAAAAGATTATCTCATTAAGAAGACTAGACCAAATACTCTATATATTAGTTATTTATTTTATAATTACTCGACATCATGTCCCCTCAAGATGGTTCGAGTAGACCAATTTTGAAATCCATATACCTATAGAGTCTTAACTGAATCGAATTGCTCGTTTAAGCGTAACGAGCTCTAATACAATGTAAAGGGCATATTGCGAGGGCCACAATCTTGCGAGGGCATATTGAGAGACAAAAGTCTTTTGTTTAGTGTTTTTTTTTTATGTGGGACTTTTGCTTCTCAATATGCCCCGGAAGAAGATGACTCGTTAGAGCACACCAATATTGAAGATAAGAAATGCTCGTGAAGGAAAAAGCAGTGGACAGTTGGAAAATTAAAACCTAGGAGCTTGTGGACTTGTTAGAGTATTCGTGCTTTCATACTATGCTAACGTTTGAGGTTCCACCATTAAAGGCTAACCCGATAATTAGAAGCACTTTATATATTGGTCTTTTGTTTAGTACTTTTTCGATGTTGGACTTTGTCTCTCAATACATGTGAAATGGAGCTCATGTGAAAAAATGGTAATTGGCGCAAAACGTCCCTACCTTTCAGTTTTTTTGTACAAATCATCTCTACCTTTCATTTTTTGGCAATTATATCCTCACCTTTGTAGTTTTTTGGCGGAATTCGTCCCTGCCGTCGCCCGCCGTTATTCCGTCCGTTTGTCAACTTTTATATTTCGGGTAATTGGCGCAAAACGTCCATAGCTTTCATTTTTTGGTGGAATTCGTCCCTGCTGACTTTTATTTTAATAGTATAGATATACTTATATTTTATAAAGTCTAAATTCATGCATTAATTATTTTTTTTATATTTTCAAAAAATCAATGCATTTAAATCTAAATACGCCAATAAAATATTATATAAGATTAAAAAAAGAAGTGAGTTTTATTTTATTATGTCGTTTTGTAGGGTTCAGAACTGAGTACTAAATAGACGTATAGTTAAAAAAGTTTAATAAGCAAAATAATTAACAAAGTTACCACCTACTTAAAACAAAATATAGTTTGATTCTCTGATAATTTTCTTCTATATGAGATAATTTTCTTGAATATCATATACATACATATATATATATATACTCTTTAACAGAGAATCAAATTATATTTTGTTTTAAGTAGGCGGCAGCATTGTTAATTATTTTGCTTATTAAACTTTTTAACTATACGTCTATTTAGTACTCAGTTCTAAACCCTTCAAAACGATATAATAAAATAAAACTCACTTCTCTTTTTTAATCTTATCTAGTATTTTATTGGCTTATTTAGATTTGAATGCATTAAATTTTTTGAAAATGCAGAAAATAATAATTAATGCATTAATTTAGACTTTATAAAATATAATTATATATATACTATTGCAATTAAAAGCCGGCAGGGACGAATTCCACCAAAAAATGAAAGCTATGGACGATTTGCGCAATCGAAATGAAAGCTAGGGACGTTTTGCGCTAATTACCCCCAAATGTAAAAGTTGACAAACGGACGGAATAACGACGAGTGACAGTAGGGACGAATTCCGCCAAAAAAATACAAAGGTGAGGATGTAATTGTCAAAAAATAAAAGGTAGGGACGATTTGCACAAAAAAACAGAAAGATAGGGACGTTTTGCGCCAATTACCCTTTTTTCCCCTTGTGTCAATGTTGACTTGTATTTATTTATATTTTTTTTTTGACCTTTTTTTCCCTGCTTGTCCTTACGTATAATTTTTTTCGCGATTTCACATTTTACTTTCATATTTTCATAGCCAACTCATCTTTTATGCTAACTTAGTCTATTATTACAAGGGTATTTTTGTCCAGTTACATTTAAAATTAAAAAGAATTGCAAATGAAGGGTTCATTTTATAGAGATCCATGTTATTCATTTTTCATAATAATATAAATATTTCTTCTGATATTTCTTAAATGAAGTGATTATATTTTATTAACTGTATTTTTTTTTGTAATCCGTAATAAATTTTACTTCTCGACTTTCTTCAACGAAGTGATATTTGCTTACTTTTTTTCAATGTCGATAGGGAAGTTAAGTGACATTGTCTTTAATATTGAGATTAGTTTTTAAACTTGGTGACTAGAAAGTAACATGTCAAGTTTAAGTGATAATTTAGTAAATCACAGGTAAATTCAATAACTAATGAGTAACACATCAATGATTTAGTAATTTAAAAGTAAATTCAGTGATAGTTGAATTACCAAAAAATAAATTTAGTGACTATTAAAGTAACGAAATTTCTACATGGTACAGTCATTAAGCCGCGTCATATTTGATGTTACACCACAATATAAAATTTCGTTAAGTCTAACAGATGAAAACCGTTTTAGAGATGTGATAGGTAATACTTTTATAAATTCAGTGACTAAAGGCTAACATGTTGAAATTCGCTGATATTTTAATAACATTAGAGTAAATTTAGTGACCTAAAAAACAAACCTGGCAGGCACTACCAGTGCTATATAACATCTTTTTTTAAACTTCTAGTGCTATATAACATTATTCTTTCTAATCTTAAAAAGTGCTTGGTTTATCCCATTGTCATTTACGTAGCATTATTATTATAATCCAAAAAGTGCTTGATTTCTCCCATTGTCATTAAAATACTAGGTATTTATTTGTCTTGGGTAATTGACGCAAATAGTCTCTACCTTTCAGTTATTTTGCGCAAATCATCCCTACATTTCATTTTTTGGCAATTCCATCCTCACATTTGCATTTTTTGGTGGATTTCGTCCCTACCGTCACCTGCTGTTAGATCTCCCCGTTTGTCAACTTTTATTTGAAATATTATATATATATGCTTTTTTTTTTGAAGGAATATATATATATACACACACTTATATTTTATATATATATATATTATATACTTATATTTTATAAAGCCTAAATTAATATGTTAATTATTATTTTTTGTATTTTTAAAAAATAATGCATTCAAATCTAAATAAGTCAATAAAATGTTACATAAGATTAAAGAAGAGAAATGAGTTTTATTTTAGAGTTGTGCTATTGGAACAAAAAGGAATATAAAAATTTAAACAAAACTAACACATAACAACATCTTGTTTTCGAACATATTACATTACCTTTATATCAATGTTAATTACATGAGCCACTTGTCATTTTTACCACCCACTTTATCTCTTTTTTTGTCCATATATAATTATTCTTAATTTTATTATGTTGTTTGTAGAGTTCAGAACTGATTTCTACATAGACGTGTAGTTAAAAAAATATAATAAGCAAAATAATTAACAACGTTGCCTCCTAAATAAAACAAAATATAATTGACTCTCTGATAATTTTATTGATTCTCTGATATGTGTGTGTGTGTGTGTGTATGATATATACATAAATATATATATATATATATATGTATATGTATATGTATATGTATATGTATATGTATATGTATATGATATATAATTTTATTTAGGCGGCAACGTTGTTAATTATTTTGCTTATTATACTTTTTAAACTATATGTCTATTTAGTACTCAGTTTTGTACCCCGTAAAGCAACATAATAAAATAAAACACACTTCTCTTATATAATCTTATCTAATATTTTATTGGCGTATTTAAATTTGAATGCATTAATTTTTTGAAAATACAAAAAATAATAATTAATGCATTAATTTAGTCTTTATAAAATATAAGTATATATATATAAGGGTAATTGGCGCAAAACGTCCATAACTTTCAGTTCTTTTGTGCAAATCGTCCCTACCTTTCATTTTTTTGCAATTACATCCTCACCTTTGCAGTTTTTTGGCGGAATTCGTCCCTGTCGTCGCCCGCCATTATTCCGTCCATGTGTCAACTTTTATATTTGGGGTAATTGGCGCAAAACATCCATACCTTTCATTTCTTTTGTGCAAATCGTCCATACCTTTCATTTTTTGGTGGAATTCGTCCCTACCGACTATTATTTGTAATAGTATATATATACTTATATTTTATAAAGTCAAAATTAATACATTAATTATTATTTTCTGCATTTTCAAAAAATTAATGCATTCAAATCTAAATACGCCAATAAAATGTTAGATAAGATTAAAAAAGAGAAGTGAGTTTTATTTTATTATGTCATTTTGCAGGGTTCAGAACTGAGTACTAAATAGACGTATAGTTAAAAAAATTTTGATAAGCAAAATAATTAACAACGTTGCCGCCTATTTAAAACAAAATATAATTTGATTCTCTGATAATTTTCTTGTATATGAGATAATTTTCTTGAATATTATATATATATATATATATACTTTTTAACAGAGAATCAAATTATATTTTGTTTTAAGTAGGCGATAACGTTGTTAATTATTTTGCTTATTAAACTTTTTTAACTATACGTCTATTTAGTACTCAGCTCTGAACCCTGCAAAATGATATAATAAAATGAAACTCACTTCTCTTCTTTAATTTTATCTAACATTTTATTGGCGTATTTAGATTTAAATGCATTAATTTTTTGAAAATGCAGAAAATAATAATTAATGCATTAATTTAAGCTTTATAAAATATAAGTATATATATATATACTGTTGCAAATACAAGCCGGCAGGGACAAATTCCACCAAAAAATGAAATTAGGGACGATTTGCTCAAAAGAAATGAAAGGTAGGGACGTTTTGCGCCAATTAGCCCAAATATAAAAGTTGACAAACGGACGGAATAACGATGGGTGACAGTAGGGACGAATTCCGCCAAAAAAATGCAAAGGTAAGGATGTAATTGCCAAAAAAAAAAGATAGGGACGATTTGCATAAAAGAACTGAAACGTAGGGACGTTTTGTGCCAATTACCCTATGAAGAAATGAGTACGATATTCATTGGGAAATTAATCATGTGATTTATATCTTTCTTTTTCATCTAAATTTATAAATCAAATCACCTACTGCGGCACTTCCATTTCCATATATTGCAACGCTCTGTGAGCCCTTAATTAATTAGGGTCTACTAAAGGTACGGGTTTGGGTTAGTGTAATTGAGATATATATTTACATGAAATTTGGAAAATTGTATAAATGATATATTTTGTAAAAGTAGTGATCGACTCTTTTCGAATAGTTTGTAAATAGGGGCATTCTTCTACTTTGACTTATAATTTAAAGATCGTTGCATAAATTCCCTGATTAGATTTATATATGAAATCAAACGCATCTATTTCATTGTAAAAAAGAAATACAATTTTGAGAAACTATGGAAATAACAAGCATGTGATCAAGGGTTGTCCTAGTGGTTAAAGGTTCAGCCTCTTACCGAGAATTCTTGAATTCGAAAAAAAATAAAAAAATAGTGAGTTGTACCATGCAGAACTTACTGTCATTCTAACAAATCTGCAATATCGGCACATGACCTTTCTATGACAAAGCGAAAAAGATAGTAAAACATTTTATGATAGGTCTTCAAAATCTGCTTCTCTTCTCATTTTTTGGTTAAGAAACAACATTACTGTGTTGAAGTCATGATGAAAATTTATTGAAGAATAAGTGAAAGGCTCAACATATTTCAACTCATCCTTTTTATTCATAATTGTCAAACAAATATATCTTTATCCCATTAGTGAATATATATTATTTTATCTTATTCTGATTACAATATGTGACATTTTAAAATTTATCTGAGACAAAAGTTACCCTTAAAGTAAGGTATCTTAGTTTCAAGCTTTGACAGCCATTTTTTAGTATGAATTGATTATTTTTCATTTTAAAGAATCAGATATATCTTAATAGAGAATCAAACAATTCCATGATTCAAACTGACAGATATAATCAAATTAAATAACTAAACATGTAATCACCCCTAACTTTGACTGATAGTAACTTGAAATTATATATCTAAACAAAAAACTAATGATAAGAAGTATTGTTAAAAAGGCAGGAGAAACCAAACCGGTCCGACTAAGGATATGAGGCATCTTCCTTACAAAGAGATCTCATGCACACACTGGTCCCTAATCCCCCACTAATAGGGGGCCATGTGTGCATGAGGTCTCTCTCTAAGAGAGAGGACTCCTCTCCTTAGAATTTCTCGAAACCAAACCCCCATGGGGCAAGCTTAGATAGTGGCCTAAATACCCCATTGGCACTATAATACGCAACAAAAGCAATCAATGCGTTAAAAGGTAAGAGGGATGGGGTAAAAATTTCAAGCTAAGTGCTTCTAGTTGTGCGCCTAGCTATACATGCTTTTTAAAATATACAGATATATATATGTACATCATTCCGCATCTAATAAAATTACCATGATTTTGTTAAATGGCATATTGTGTCTTTTTGCCGTGTGTACGGGCCTTGTGTTTCTATATAAACAAAAAATACATATATAATAAGTAGTGGAAGAATTTTTCTAGTACCAATCTTTGGTTTCAAAAAACAACTTTTTTAAGAATCTTAATTAGACACCAGACAAATGTCCGGTCCAATTCTCATGCCCAATCTTTAAGTGCAATATCTATCCAATATATTCCACTAGGGAATTACATATAAATTAGACTACTTAAGTTCCACTAACCCTTGTTATTTTACTTTACCTAAATATTGCTTTTTTCCTCTAGCTAATTAGTAATAATGTTGGTGCTTAATTAGTTTCCGATCTTTATTATCTTCAATAGAAGTATCGTAAAAGGGAATAAATTTTTCGATTTGACATGAAAGGTCAATCGATCATGTAAGCATTTGAACGTTCTTAACAAAGTATATTTGGTGTACACTGAATTTAAAAATTTTCATATATAAGACTGTATTAAATGGTATAATATTGTATAAAGTAATTAGAGATAAAAGTGCGTGTGACCTAAAAAGTTAATGAAATACTTAATATTGGCACGACACGATGTATATGATAGTCTTTAAGTATAAATTCTTTGTTATGACCTGGTAATGGAGATGCTAAATGTATTAAAAATAATGAAATTCTAATTGACTTCTCGTGTGCGCGCGTATATATATATATATATATATTATATCTAACACTATTTAGTCTAATATATATCAAATATGGCATCATAAAATTGGGTTTTGCATGAGTGTGACATCACCCAACACCCACATATATATTTATTATTAGGTCTTCTGTTTTGGAGAAGATGATAAGTTCCTTGTTCACTTAACTTTGCTGCTATTTGACCTAACATAATCTTAAAGATATCGGTTGTCTTTAATCCTACCTTATTTGGACCATACATGAACGAGTTTTCTTGTTTCCCTATATATGAAGCGTTTGGTGGTAGACAAATACATCAGATACAGTTTTAACAATGTTTATTGGCCTTCATAAGTGGATATCCAGTCCCTTATATTCAATACTGGGCCACATGATTGGTTGTCACTACTTCTTTTTTAATTTTAGTATTATTATTATTTGAGATAATCTTCAGCGTACTAAGCTTCATTTTCGACAAAAATAATAGTATTATATTCATCTCTACTAAAAATCAAGCTTTACTAACACACTGGTTCATGCTATAGAAACAACAATTGGTTCGATTATGGCAACCAATATATGTGACATAATACGACGAGGACATTTAATTTGTAGTAGAGAAAGATAATTTTTTTTATTGGGTAACATTACCTGGTTGGCTCTATCATGAAACCGACTGTTTGTTCCATAGCATTTTTGTTATCTATGATGTGATCGTTGAGAAAATAAATAAATTCTTGTTAAGTGTACATATTTTATAAATTATTGTGTGCACATAGCATGACTATCTGTATAAAATTCATATTAAATTTTTAACTTAGAAACACAAGGGACAAGACTATGATTCAAGAATGTCCAAATTTTGGCTAAATTAAGTGAATATATATTATTTTAATGTATAATCTCGAAATGTTAACACAAGTTCTTTCTATCATGTTCTTTTTAATTCATCTACAGTAACATATCGGTATCATTAAATACTTCCTAAAGAAAAAGGTGTTGAGGTACATGTTACAACTTACAATATATTATCGAATTCATTGGATGGAAGGTATTGGTTATCGACCCCCAAAATTATTTTTGAATTCATTATCATTGATTGGTGGGTTATATTAAACATATATGGTTGATTGGAGAGTAGATATACGAAAAGTAGGAGATGCCCACTAAGCCATGTGCCTGTTCTAGTCATCTATTTTCTTTGGGATATGAAAATTATTTGGCACTCAAATAATTTGCCTATTTAAAGGGAAGATGTTTTTGAGGGGAGTCAATCCGTCTGCCTAACTTCACAAACCCATTGAGATTTCTCTTTTTGTTAATTCTCTTCCTTAGCATATAAATATCTATATCTCTTGAAGAATATGGCCTCAATGGTAGCCGATAACTGGGAATCAGTTGATGGCCGATACAATGACTTTTTTGATATTGAGAGTTCACATGTTGATCACAGTTTTCTCATGTCTCTTCTTGATGAATCACAGAACAAAGATTGTGATGATGAGAGATTAACAAATGTGATCCGATCCTTGGAGGCCGAAATCAAACCCACTAGTGATTGTTATTCATTTGAGGGTCTTGACCAGATAAGTGATGATCATATGATAGAGTGTCAATCGTCGAGTGATGGGTCAACGAATGATGTGGATTTCTTGAAACTTCCCGATCTCGACTTCCAATGGATGGATTTGGAGATTGTCGATTCTTCACCAAGCGGTGGCATGGCAACTTGGTACATGGATCCCTATGAACAAGAGGTGGGTGCAGTTACAGAACTTGGAGGACCAAAAAGTTATATCAGTAATGGAACTCCATTGGAAGACTATGGTCTTTTCTGGCCAGAAACAAATATCACCCAAATGAAAAATTAAATGTTAATTCTGTGTATGTAAATTTTATTACCGATTAGAGTGACTTAATAATCCATTAATAATTAATGGTTTATTTTCATGTTTACCTGTTCTCAAGTTAACTATACTCTTTTTCTTCTCTCACAAAATAGTAATATGTGATGAGTGAGAATTAATTAATTAATTAAAATATCATAGTCAAGATATATATTCTTGATTTATTAATTTATGCTTTTAATAAGATAGTTTTTATATATGTGTAACGTCACAGCAGACAAGTATATTAAGTTTTTCTATCGTTGTCAAGTATTTAATTGTTATATATAAAATAATTTTAATAGGCTCAGAACGTACTTGTCAAAAACTAATTAATCAATAGTTAAAGTTGAGTGTACTTTAAACTCACAAACTCTAAATCCAAAAATTAAATTTCACGTAATGAAACTTCAATCAATTTTCTTTTAGCATTACAAAGGAAATTGTAAGGAAGCAGAATCGAATCATTAATATGAAGAATGTTAGAAATCTACGTACTTGGATGTCGTCAGACCACATATAATATGCACTAACTCTTCATATTTAAAAATTAATTTATAAAGAAAAAAATTGACCCTAATAAAATTTTTAATATATTTTCATATTATTTGATTATATTATACGGCAAAATATATTGACACCACTGCTTTTTTATAAATACACCACATTTTAATTATATAAATAGTCCCTGAAAATTATTTACTTTTATATTTATATCATCATTATTTTTGTTTTATTCTTCTTTTACGATCTTCTACATATTAGTATTTCTTATTTTAAAGAATGAGTCTTGTTCAGAATTTTCTGTCTTCATACTTCCAAATTATCAATAAAACTAAATAATTGTAGTTAAAGATTTTTTATAATTTATTGATTAATATATTTGAGTCACTTTCTTAACTAATTCTTTGCACATGTAGCTTTATCAAATACCAAATATGCTAGTTAATGAAATTTTGAGAATAAAATTGTGACAAAAAAAGTAAGGAAAATATAAGCAATAATTAGTAAAATTTAAGGTTATGCAATGCAATTAAAATGTGGTGTGGTTATAAAAAAAGTGTGGTGTCAATATAACCATTCATATTATAATATACCAATGTAATAGTTAATAATTTTAATACATATCATCTTATCACGGTTTGGCCATTACGTACGTTACGGTTATGTTCTGAAGA
>CAVNYN010201273.1:0-24729 GCA_963692815.1 Nyctanthes arbor-tristis
AATGCACAAAAGGGCCCTATCACTAGTTAAACTACTACCCGTGGTGCGCACATGATTGGCCAAGACCACACAGCAAGGCCACAAAGATTCAGATGGGCCAAGACCACACAGTAAGGCCACAAATATTCAGATTGGCCAAGACCACACAGCAAGGTCACAGATTATCACATAGTCAGAATGGCCAAGATCACATAGCAAGGTCATGTTTCACAGAGTAATTCAGAACGGGTAGAGCATTAACTAGCGATACCGATGCATTAAATCAATATTTCTTTATGTAACAATGCATTAAAAATTCATGCATATCTTATGAAAATATGATGAACAAAAGAAAGAGAATCAAGATACCAGTTACTCACCTCAAATATTTCTTGAATAATCCACGTGAAAAAGTTTCTTTAAAGCCTTGATATTCCTTAATTAAATCTATTCTTGAGTTAGGGTCTATCTATATAAGGTTAAGGGCCTTTTTCAAGTGAGAAGTAGGTATTTTAGTGGGTTTCTATAGGTGTTTCTCCACCATCCACAATGTTGGACGAATTTTGGGAGTTTAGGGAAGAAATTGGATGACTTGGGGGCTTTGGAAAGATTGAGGACCCCTTGGTCCTTTTTATAATAGTTGAGATTTAATTGTTTTTAATAAATTTTGAGTTCCGTCAGTCACATCTCGACACGTGGCGGAAATTGTCTGGAAAATCCTTGTGCTTTGTCTCATCCTTCAATTAAGCCACCGAACTTTGATTTATGTCAATGAAGTCACTATACTTTAGTTTATGTCAATTAAGAACCAAATTCTTTCTTTAACGTCAATTGAATACCAATCTTTTAATTTTCAAGAAATCTTACAATGATATTCGAGTAATTCTTTCAAAATAACAATTTTGCTACTTGCCTTAATTTGTAGAAATTTTCAGGATGTTACATGTTATGAGTTCAATCTTTCATATTACATTTGTGATAATTTTTTATTAAAAATGACAGCTGGTGTGGTATAGAGTTATAAGTAATTGTGCCTGATAAAGCTTTAGGCGGGAAATATTTTCTAATTGCGCCATATGGAATTGCAATTGCGCCAGACAAACTGTCATTATATATATATATTGCTATCTTCAAGTTTATCTTCTCTATATTCAAAAATTCCTACAAAAATCACGCTTTATTTTTGGCATATAGTTAAGAAATGAATAAATTGTAGTGTGTAAAATATTTATCCCTTTAAAGAAAAACAATTGTGCTTATTAATATTTATAGCGGGAAATATTAAGAAAAAATTACAATTATAATTTTTAATTAATCTAAACTAACGACATATATGTTTAATTAATTAAATTAATTAAATATTCAATTTAATTGAGACAATTTATAAAAAAAATAAAAGTTCTTAAATGAAATTTAAGATCCACTGAATATATGTTATAAAATAAGTTTCTCATTCATATTTATTTCTATTGTTTTATTATTATTTAACGAATACGGGTTATCAATTATGTTTCTTATTCATATTAATTAATTTTCATTGTTTTATGAATTATAAACTACAAATTTTTAGGCTAAAAAAATTATAAACTACAAATATTTTAAAGATATCGACCCTTATCCATCATTCCATAATCAAATTTATCTATAATTTAAACAATTAAATGTCGATAAATATGTGTTAGTTATTAAATTAAATAGTTAATCTTATTTCAAAAAATTGGATGGATCAGGTAAAAGAGAACAAAAATTGAAAAAAATTAAGAATACCACACTAGTTACCGCTATAGGAAATAAAATGTCGAAAAATATATTATTAACAGACTTTTTAACGGGAAAACTGCGGTACAAAGATGCCGCAGACTAATTTACTTATAGATATATATATATATATATGTTACTTTTTAAGGATTTTATTTGTTATTTCCTAAACTAAAATAGCAACGTCATATTATATATAGGTATTTGTATAAAGTAAAATAAAGTATCACCCGATTAAAAATGTATGTGAGGAAACGAGATATTATTCGGTTAAAATGATAAGTCAGGAAGTTACTTTCTTATGAGTATAAAAATTTTTATGTGAACAGGTGTCGAGTAAATACGTGTACGACATGCTGTTTAAAAAGCAAACTTAAACGTTAATTTTAATACAAATGTACACTATAACTCTAACGATTATCATTATAAAATCATGTTAAGGATTATATTTGTTATTTGCTAGACTAAAATAACAATGTGATATTATGAGTACTTGCACAAAATAAAATGAAGTATCACACAGTTAAAAATGCAAGTGGGGAAACGAGGTATTATCATGTTAAAAAAGTATGTCGAATATATTTTCTTATATGGGTATGAAAATTTTTATCTGAACGGGTATCGAGCGAATACGAGTATCTACATTACGTGCCTGATACATATTATTAAACTGCTAACTAATAATATTAAATAAGTTAAATGATTTAAAAGTACAATATAGTAAAACATTAATCGAGTAAAACATTAATCGAGTACATAAAAGAGTAACTATTAATATGTTATTAATAAAATATTAATTTAACGAGTCAAGTATTAAATCAAAATTGTATATTTACTGATTTTATTACCCAAATCCAATGACATGTATATGTGCAACGCATGTGTGAGACTTATTTTGATTCCACTGTTGGCAATGACATGGGGGTTGTATGATACTTTTAGGTATCTTGGTATCCCGTCTTTTAGGAGACTCCGTTTGTTATATTTAGTGATAGTTATACTTTATTTTCATTTTCAACTTTTCATCTAAGGTAAGTACGTGTACAATATAAAATATGATATTATTTACTTTTACAATACTACAATGCAATCATGCATAAATACATATATGAATAAAATGGGCTAGGCCATATGAAGTTTTTTGGGTTTTTCTGTATGAGCTCAATCCAATTAACTATATTATCTTTTAATATTCTTGATGGTTGTCTTCACAACTCGAGTTTTGTTATCAAAATTTATTATCAATGTGAATTATATGAATCTCTTTTATTTTATTAATTATCTGAGATACTTTTTTTATTTCCGTTGTCACTAAGGAAAAAAGAAACACAAATTATGACAATATTAATTGTATCGAATGTCACTGAATTTTTATCTTACTTGCAAATGGATAAATAATCTTTAGCTGTCAATAATTAGATCAAGAACTTTAATTTAGTAGGAATTAAGTCTCTCCACTTTAATTATCAACAATTATATCACCAAAGTTAAACGTAATTACAAGAAGGTCATTTTGTTAACGCTATATTATTACCTTACCATCATCAAATTATAGTCTCAAATAATAAGAAAATGATTACTGTAAATGACATATTTTACTGAAAAGGAAAAGTAGAAAAATAATTTTAGGGTTCACATAGCATTTAATGTCTATCTTGACATATAATTTTAAATAAATTTTAATCGATTGTCATGCATCGTAGAGTTGGTCATGCTATCATTTCATCATATTCTAACAACAACTTCTACTGAAAGTCTTTACAAATCTAAATTCTTAAATGCGATACGATACTATAGAATTTTCGACTATAAGTCAAAGTTAAATATCAGTATTCCTGATATATTCTTGACCATAAGTCAAATCTAAATTCTTGAATGCGATACGATACTATAGAATTTTCGACCATAAGTCAAAGTTAAATATCAGTATTCCTGGTATATTCTTACAAAATTTTATCATTCGACTACGTTGTGTAGTGGCACAAGACTTATAATATCAAGACATGGAGATCGCATCATTTAGGTAAAAATTCTATCTCAATCAGATGCAGGTGACAGATTTTTTTCTTGTAAGAAAGACTCTCAAACTATTTGATCCAAGACTTCCTTTTACAATATAAATTACATTTGTAAATGTCGTAAATATCATAGTTTTATATTCTTTTATAACATCAAGTGTCTAAATTTTTATTAAATTACTTTTGATGTATGTCTTTTTTACTAGATCTTTACTCGTACATCGCATAGATGAAAAATCTAGTAGTCAAAGAAACAAAAGAGATTTGATGTTCAATTTGAGTATTTGACGGAAAAAGCTAGAAAGATGAAACAAAATTGTTACTGCCATGAATGATAAAGGATATCAATTGACATGTAATAGTGCCTTACAATTTGTTTCGGTAACATAGTGATGGTATCCAACTTGATGAAGAAAAGTCATATTAGTTATGATTTTCATTCATCAGTTATGAGAAAAGAAACGTGATGTAAAGAAAAAATTAAGAATGGATCGTGCTGATAACGTGTTATAAACTAGAGAAAAAGAATAATAAAACAATGAGAATAGAGAGAAAACTTATGAATTGTGTGTGTCATTATGAGAATCCAAGACCCCTATTTATAAATACAAATATAGGATTTTAGAGGTATAATAGTCATTCACAATATAATTAAATAATTTACAACAGAAATTACGTTGTGACCTACATTTAAAAAATATCAAAAATCAGGTTCATTTTCTATTCCTACCAAAATCAAATGTCAAAGCTACATTTCAAGTCACTTTGCCTGTGGAATTTGGGCATGAGCTTTATTGGGCGTTAATTAAAGCAGCTAAATCTTGATTTGAAAGTAGTGAATGAAATGCGATGCCTTGAATTGAATGAATTTGATGACTCTGGCCTAGATGCCTGAGGCCTAAATTTATAAAGATCGAATTAAAAGGTGGTTTGGTCAGAATATTCACAAACGGAAATTCAAAGTGGGTGGTTAAGTGTCCCTCTACAATTCACCATTGCTCTGGACCTTCACCGCTGCTCAAATATTTCCCTATAATGTTACATGATCCAACTAAGGGAATTCAAAATCAATGGGCAGTCTTTAAAGTGCTGCCTTGAGACCAACTTTCTGAAAGAAAATTTGATCATGAGTCAAACTTGTATCTGGTCGGGGCAATGTTTTGTCCAGTTTAATTTTTTTAATAATTTTTTCATTTATTTTAATTTTTTAAATATATTTTTACCTATTCTTAAATAATTTATAAGCTATAAATTTAACTTTCTTGTACATAAACCTCCCAAGAATTAGGTTACTACTCAATTTCAATTACCAGCCGATAGATCATTCTACTTTTATCTAATTACATTACATAAGTTTATTAACACGGCCTTACTATATTATTATGGAATTAGTCCTTGAAAAGTAATTAGAAACTTACTCGAAATGGTGCATCTTATTGAAGAGGGAAAATGGAAGAATGATTTGAAGATTTACAAAAATCTTACCAATTGACGTTTATCTTGATATAATAATTTTAAATAATCTTCCACTGATTGTCATGCCAATATGTTAACGTAGAATAATACTGCAGTTAGAATTAGTAGAATAATGCTATTTATCGGTCTCCAGTCTAGTTGTCATATCTTTATTGGCCATTGAATAAATGAGGAACCCTATATATTTATGCATATCATCTCATCCTCTAATGTAGTGATGCCAACTAGATTAGATAAATATCATTACTCTAATTAGTATATGTAATTAATTTCTATTAAATAATCTAACTACACATTAGTGGAATGACATAATTGCAATTACATCAAAGGGTAGTGATTAAAATGCTGCTAATCGAAGTTGAGTAGCCCAGAGTTGTTAAATTAAAGTTCAGTGACCTAATTACAAGTAGAGTAAAAGTGCAGTGATTTAGTATTGGCAATTAAAGTCCAGTAATCTAATTACAACTAATGTGAAAGCAGATTGACTCCTAGTTAATACAATTAAGTTGAAAATTATTAAAAAAAAGGAACGAAAAGTAGAAGACTTCTTCCTCATTTCTCCTAATCATGCATGAACAACTACTACGAGCTATTGACAGAGCACTGGAAGTAGGGGAGGCAATTTAACCTTATCTGAAGAAATTTTTGAAACCCCGACCCAATTGACAGGCGAATCGATTAGGGTCAGTTTTTGGTCACGGGGTGGAACGCTCTTCCGATCTCTTGGGTCAACCCGACTTGTTTAAATTAAAAAATAATTTAAAAACATGAAGGAAATTTTAAAAATTTTGAAAATTTATTAAAAAATATAAATGGGGCAAAATGTTTCCTTGACTTGCCTCTGTTTTTTGACGGGGTCATGGGGTGAGATCAACCTGAACCCTCACCGTTGTCATCCTGCATATATGCCCATAATTGATAAGTTGAACAAAAAGGTGATTATTTTTTTGATGATAGGTGATTTATTTAATTAACTTATCATTTAATATTATCATATACTCCCTCCGTCTCAAAAAGACATTTCCATATTCTTTTTTTATCCGTCTCAAATTATATTCCTCTTTCCTTATTTAACTTTTTAGTTCTCTAAATTACCTCTATTTAGTGTGCTACCCCTATTTATTGTACATGGTAATTAACAATAAAGAAGATTTATAGTGAAATATTTAATATACCAAAGGTTATATTAGAATATACTCCCTCCGTCCCATAAAAATATTCCTTCTTTCCTTTTTTATCCATCCCAAATTATATTCCACTTTCCTAAATTAATTTTTTTATTTCCTAATATACCCTCATTTATGATGCATAGTAATTAACAATAAAGAACAATTCAAGTGAAATATCAAATAAGTCAAAGGGTATATTAGGAAATATATATTAAATTATACATTTCCAATAACATTAAATGATGTTTTCTTAATCTATGTGAAAAATAAAAAGGGAATATCTTTTTTGGATGGATAGAGTATATTCTTAAATTGCACATTTCCAATGACATTGATTATGTTTTCTTAATTTATGTGAAAAATGAAAAGGGAATATCTTTGTGAGATGGAGGGAGTATATGATATATATTGAGGACTAACAATACTGTAGCGTTATTACTCGTCAGTCCTCCACCCAAGTGCATATGAAATGTAATACTACCTCCGTTCTAAAAAGAAAGTCCACTATTCTATTTTTATCTGTCTTAAAGAGATAATCAACTTACCATATTGAGCATGTATTTAATATTTCATTTTCATAAGTGCCTCTAATTAATTATTGTTATTCAACTACCGATGCATTAAAAGTTTTTTAAATAATTAATAAGACATAAGGGTATACGTGGAAAAATAAGATAAAATTTAATCTTTCAATTATATTAACTATCGTTTCTTAATTTATGTGAAAATAACTACTGAATTGTCTTTGTGGGTCGTAGAGAGTAATAAATATTATTAGTATTTTGGGCTTATTTCATTTATTACTATCTTACATGGTCAAAGCAATAAATAATACTAGTATTTGGAGGTCAAACAAATGTGTGGTAAAAAATAAGCAAAAGTTTGCAGAAGAATGGCTTCTCTAAGCAAGTCTCATTTTCATGCTGTTTCTACTCCAGTTAGACTATGGAGAGGGGTACTCTCCCTAAAGGGATACTCTCCCTTTTGGGAGAGTACCCCCATATGTGGCGCCCCCTGACTGGGGGGAATCAGGGGGCCATGTGTGGCCCACCTAATTTCCCACAATCAGGGGGGGCCAAGTGTAAGGGTATTCTCCCCTCTCCCTAGAAAATTTCGTTTCCACTCTTGACCACTGCTGAAAATATTGCAGGTATGAATTTCTCAATCTCTTTTGTCAAATGCCTTTTGATATTTGACAAACTCAAGAATATTTTTGACATATACTAGGTTTCTACCTGTGCGTTGCACGGGTAGAGCTCTAAAAGAATTTCATACATAAAATATAACATAGTTGTGTTTGTCGAGTTTAATGTCGTAAAGAAACTAAAAAACACAATCTGCATGGAATTAATATGCACCCTACGTTTGTAAGTAACATTCAATCAATTCTTTATTTTGATGACATAATTTTAAACTCTTGTTATTAGTCACCATCTCGTTGAATCTATAATTTTTTTTATTAATTCTTATTTTTTATTTCCTTTAAAGACAATAAAACCCGATAGCATAATTCTATATTAGTTTCACACCCGTGCATTTACGAACATACTATGCTTCACACCCGTGGGTTTCACGGACATACTATAATGACAAAGTAAAATACAATGGAGTAGGAGAACATAAAATTATGAAATTATACAATCGAATAAAGTAAAATTGAAATCTATTAGGTAAGTATGAGATATATCTAACCAAAATCTAATACGTAGATAGAATCTGAAAATAAAATATTAAATTAAATGATTAAAAGGAAAAATATAATAATAATATTGTTATAAATTATTTAATTATATTGTGAATGACTAATGTACCCCCGAAACCCTAGACTTTTACTTATAAATAGGGATCTTTGGTTTTCATTATTATACACAGAATTTTTGAGTTTGCTTTTTATTTTCTCTCTATTTTTCTGTATTTTTTCTTTTATTTCATAAGACGTTATCAGCACGAACTGCTATTATTTTCTTTTCTTTCTCTTCTTCAGATATGATTTTATTTTCTTCTTTTTCCTCGCTTCTGTTGAGAGCATTGTGGTTTCATAGATCCTTTTTCCATGGTCATATGAACTCCACATCAAGCATGGTTGTGATTAATTATTTTCTTTCATTATGTAAACCATGCATAAAGAATTTTATTATTATATATGCTTTCTTTTAGATAATTAATTTGTGTGTCGTCTTAGTTGAATTCCTCTATCAAATTTAATGGCTAGATGGTTTTCAAGTTAAATAATCTACCAATTTAATGGTAAGATTATTTTGAATTTGATAATGGGACAGTTTGTTAATTTAATGGTAAGATTATCCCCAAATTTGTATTATCATGGTGTAAAAGTCAAACTGATAGTCTTTTTTACTTTTGTCATTATATGACTTGATCTAAAAAAAAAAATTAATTTGAGTTACAAGTCTTTATGTGCATATATAGGGATGGAAATTCAAAATTTAATTCAATGAATTTTTGGCATTCAATTCTTTGTCATACTATTATTTTATTTATAATGAGAAGGAGATCATGAATTCTCTCTTGATTCATCAATTTCTTGAAATAATTGTAGCAGTCTATTATGGATGAATGTAAATATGAAAGCCACAATTTGTATCACTTCTATTGTTCTTTATTCTATCCGTGATATGATATACTCCTATAGATACATGTATCATTGTCATTGATACGCTGTTTATTGGATAAAGTTTTTGAGTTTCATATGGTTATCCACATATGTTATAATTAAGATATCGATATTTATGAGGATGTAGTATTCTATCACATTAATAACCTTGGAGATTATTATATATAAATTCCTGAAGAATTACAAATTTCTCTTGATATTAAATATTCTTGAAGAATATATGTATTGGAATAACATTACTAAAAGAGTCTTAAGATATGTCAACGATTATGATATGATAAAGAAACAACAATTTGTTTCTTTATAAATAATTTTACAGAGTATTTATAAGATATTCTGTTGTGATTACTAAAAAGTTACAACTTTATCCCTTACTAAAATTATTTTAGAAAAATGTAATTTGATCTTGGAGAGCAGGATATAAAGAGATTTATTGTTATTTGCCGTTTCTTTAAGAAACAACCAATATTTGATATTATACAAGAATATTGTAATTTTTGCTCTGGAAGAAGCACATTTTTATTTTTGTTTATTATTATTTTTGTGTTATATTAGATAATATTTTATTGTTATTGTTATTATATTAATTATTAACCATATTTGTTCGTTATATATATATATATATTACTCTTTGTTAGATATATAATGTATTATATGTTGTTACTCTTGAAGTAGTACAACCAGTTAAAATATTCCAGCAGAATATTACATGCTCTTTAAAAGTAATTCATAATGCTCCTGAAGTAGCACATGATTTGATAATTACAAAATAACAATATGTATTGATGATATACGAAATATTGCTGATCCTTAAAGAAGAACACGAAATTCATGTCTTGTTGACATTGCAGTTTCAATATCTTTGAAAAGTATTGTACTATTAGTATTTGTTTAGATAAATCTATATTGCTCATGGTAAGTATATTTATAAAATCTGTTTTTGTTGTTACTCTTGAAGAATCACAACACTACTAGGATTTCAAATAATACTATTTGCTTTAGAAGAGCAATATATTGGAAACTTTAATTATTATAGAAGAATGTTGAGCTGTCCCAAAAGTTACTACTTGAGAAAGTAGCAACAATTTATATATATTTACATATAATATTAGAATTCATTGCTACACGAGAAAGTTGCAACAATTTAGGTTGAGTATACTCCTGAAGAGGAAATTTTGTATAAATTATATCTAGTAAAGCTTTTGTAGTTATTATTGAAGATCTTTTGTGAAATCCAGCAGATTTCATTTAAATATAAACTGTAGCTGAATTTTTTCTATATGAATTATGAACAAAAGATGTTTTCATGGCTTAAATTCTATAAAATTATTATCTGATCAGTTTCCTTTCATTGTCACATATCTCATACACCAATGGAGTAAATGAGTGAGTTTATTAAAGTTCATATGCTCTTATCATATCATTGTTGATTCTTATTTTGGATAATTATTTATTAGTAAATTATCAATTTATATTTGTTGTAGTTTCCTGAAAAATTATGATTTTCTGAAATCTATCAATGGTCTTAAAGATTGTTATAGATATGCCCTTAAAAGGCCTAATATTTGAAAATAATATATTATCGATTGTATTTCCTAATGTATTACTACCTTTAGAACATTACTATATTGGATTTTGTTGCATCCTGAAGAAGTATAATTTTGTTTCTATTATTGTGATTTCCAGAAAAAAGAAAAAATATCTCTAATTTATTAATAATCCCAAAGATTATTATGATATTTTTATAAAAATATTCCCAATTTTATCTCATATTCTAGAAGAATATGGTAGGCTCAAGAAGAGTCATGAAATGGGTTATCTATTTGATTTCTTGAAGAAATACTATAAAAATATAATACTCTAGCTGAGTATCTTGTGCTCTCGAAGATCAAAATATGTAAGATTTATTATTATGGTTTTATGAACAAATGCACAATACATTGATATTCCAGTTGAATATTACATAACTTCAAAGTGAAAAACTATATTACGTCTAATAATTGGATGATTGTTTTTATTACTGGTTAAATGATTTTGAAGAATGTTCGATTATTGCACTTGAAGAAGTGATATTTTAACTAGATTAATATTATTCCAGAAGAGTAGATTTATATGAATCGAGCATGAAATAGTAATTTATTACTATTGAAAAATGTCATTGCTATGAGTATTTTGTAAGAATATAGAATCCTAATGATTCTATGATTTCAATTGATTTGTTCTCCATAAATTTCATATTTGAAATCTTGAAGATTTGATGACTATATCTTGTAAAAGAAAATTTTATTGTACTTGTGAAGTAGTACAAATCTCGACAAATATGACAAGTATTCTTTTATCATAAATATAGCGATATTTCCTAATTGATTTTGGTAAAAATCCTGAAGATGCCATGTTAAAAAATTATGGATAATCATACCAAATCTCATATATTTTATTAAATTAGAAGTTCAATTATTATTTGAAAATTCTTGTTAAACCAGAAGTTTTTTTATTTGGCGTGGCCGGTTCGACCACCTCCCTTTTTTTTGATAATGAAAATATTGAAAATAATTTGAAGCACTGGAAGTTCTTTAGATTTTACGTATTACTTGTTCTCAAGGCAAATTGATTACAAAAATATCACTAGCTAAATTTGGAACTAAGTTTTCAAATGTATCTAAGAAATATTTAAGGATGAACCATGGGCCCACTCACCTTCCATGTAGACCGTCTAGATTTGGATCCACTAGAGGTCACATGTGCGATAACATGAAGTTTGTTAGATTATTTGCTCGATTGATTAACTGTGAGCAAATTTCTAGATATAAGATAAAGATATGTTTGTCTTGTTCGTGAATTTTATATCCCAAGTAAGTTATGTTTACGTTTGGTTGGGATGTCTTGTTGCCTATGGTTAGGAAATTAATTTTGTTAAATGCCTCAAGTCATTTGCTTGCCATTTATGAGAACAATATTAAGTGAAACTGATATTTCACTTGTAATATTATTTTTTTAATACGCCAAATAAAATTTATAATATGATACACCCGTTATAGTTAGATCGGAAGAGCACACGTCTACTAAAGGTTGTAAATGCGATTTATGTATATTCACACCACCACATAATCGAAATGGGTATTTTTGAAAGCTGGAAATACATGTTTTGTTTGAAACCTTTACGTAGTATTTAATTTTCATCTCAAAGGATGATATGTTATGACATAATTTGTCAATTGTTGCTTAATTCCCTTAATCTTCTTAGCATTAGGGGGAGGAATTAATAACTGATAACAAACATATGAAATGGGTATTTGTAATCCTCGCATAGTAAAACGCAAACCCGATGTTCACAAGATAGTTTGCATTTCAGATTACTAACTATATAGTTACAAATAGTATATACTGAATTAAAGGCTTCAACTTAAATTGATATAAATTCCTATAAGAGGATTTGAGTACTAATGGCATGTCTGAAGAATGATGCGGTCGATTCCAAAATAAATATCCAGAAATAGAATATAGAGTAGATATTTTATATGATGGTCATATTGAGGCATAAAGAGTATATAGACATAAATGATCAGAAAACCCTGAAGAGGTTCAGGTACTTGAAATTAGTAAAATAAAAGAGAACTCAAAGTGTTACGTCTACACTAAAAATCAAATGGAATCGATAAGAAATAGTTGTCGACAATAAATAAATATTAATGAGCTCAATGATTACGAGGATGATGAATTATTTTTTCATCAAAAAATTTAATTACATAGAATATTGGCCAAAACAAAAGGTGCAATCTAGTAGATCGCTCTATGTTAAGACCAGCAGTCTAGTCATTTGAAAATATATATTATGCAACAAAATATCAATATGTACTTATGTAGAAGTATCAGTAAGTATGTGATGGTACAATTGAAATATGATGTTGTGCTCAATTGGCAATATATGACAATATTATAATTAAGGTATAACCCCCAAAGGATCTGATATGTATGAAGCATATAAAGAACTGTAAGTTCTTGTACAATTTGCCAATATAGATAAGGAAAATACGCGTTCTATTTTTTCCTTAACTGAGGTTTTATCCCACTGGCTTTCCTAGCAAGGTTTTTAAAGTGACAATTTTAACAACGTATCAAAAAATAATGTATTTTTCTTTCACTTGGATTGTTTTCCCATAGGGCTTTTCCATGTTAGATCTTGAAGAGTATTGAAAATTTGGAGATCGGAAGAGCACACGAGGACCATTATTGAATGAATTCAAGGGAGCAGCTATATTCTTTTTCCTTCGACCAGTTTTTATCCCATTGGGTTTTTCTGGCAAGGTTTTAATGAGACAGTATCATGGACGTTCCAAATTTATTCAGGATCAATTGCACTTTTTTTTCTTTAGTTTGATTTTTTTCTCCGTTGGGTTTTTCTCCAAACAATGTTTTTACTGAGGCAAGTATTGTATAGATTACTCATTGAATGGGGAGTATTATAAATTATTTAATTATATTGTGAATGACTAATGTACTCCCTGAAACTCTAGACTTATACCTATAAATAGGGGTCTTTGGTTCTCATTATTATACACAGAATTTTTTAGTTTGCTTTGTATTTTGTTTCTATTTTTCCGTATTTTCCTTTTATTTCATAACAAATACTGAAATCTAGATTGATATATTATTTATTTTCATGTAATTCAAGTTCATTTGGCAAAATAAAAATATTAAATTAAATTATTAAAAGGAAAAGTATATCAATAAGGAAAAGTATAATAAATGAACCAATAATTTTTTTTTGTTAATTCTTATTTTTTATTTCCTTTAAAGACAATAAGACCGGATAGCCTAATCTATGTTAGTTTCACGCTCGTGTATTTCACAGACATACTATACTTCACACCCGTGCGTTTCACGGACATATTATGCTGACAAAATAAAATATAATGGAATAGGAGAACATAAAATGATGAAATTATACAATCGAACATAATAAAATTGAAATCTATTAGGCAAATATGAGATATATCTAATTAAAATGTAATAGAATTCTAAAATAAACATATTCAAATAATATGTAGATAGAGTCCCAAAATAAAAATATTAAATTAAATGATTAAAAGGAAAATTATAACAATAAGGAAAAATATAATAATAATTATAGAATAATGACGTCAGCAAATTGGTTTTTTAAAAAAGCTAGACAATGAGCGGAAAGATTATTTCTAATTGTGCCCGACAATCAAATTAAGCCAGGCAAACTCTTCTTATATATATATATATATATATAAGAGGGTTGATTAGCTATGTTCATTTATATTAATTTATGAGAAGTGAATAGATGAGTATATTTGCGGGACGGATGGAGTAATATTCTTTCCTAATTAGAACCCTTCCCAATGTCATTAATTTATAATATGGGACGGTTAGAAAATGAATAGATGAGTATATTTGCGGGACGGATGGAGTAGTATTCTTTCCTAATTAGAACCCTTCCCAATGTCATTAATTTATAATCTGGGATGGATTGAAAAGGAATAGATGAGTATATTTGCAGGACAGATGAAGTAATATTCTTTCCTAATTAGAACCCTCACCAGTGTATGTCATTAATTAATGAGAAATGCTTAATGTACAAATTTTTGTGCCACTAGTTAATTTTACAGCGATGAAACATGTCATTAATTTGAAAATTCCTACATTTTGATAGTAATGTGTGAATTCATATATTCATGTCATGTGTTATATTTGTACGACTAATAGTACCTCAAGATTTTTTTTTCTTAATTTATAGACGAGATAAGGTGTTGGATCCTTTCAACTGAGTATAACACTGATATATATTTAAAATTAGGGCAGTAATTTTTAATTTTTTTCCTTTGCTTTTTGATCTATACATGATGATATTGTGGGCAGGGACGGATCCCTAGCCCTAGTACAGTAACCTAAAACAATTTTTAGGGAGAAAAAAAATTTAGTCTTTTTTTTTTTTCCTTTAAGAACAAGATTAGTTTAACTCAATTAGTCATTTAATAATTGATATATGGATATATGGATATAGTCGCTGAGTCCATTTAAAAGTCTAGTTTGGATTGAAATATCACTACTTCAAATTTTACATTTAATTTCATTTGAGATTTTTGAAAATTTACGGGATTTAAAAATATTTAAGGGTTCAAGTACTCGACAATTAATTTTCCTTAGTTGTTTAAATCTCTTTCCATTTTTAGTAACCTCCAAAGGAGTCATAGTCCCCCTTAAAATGTATCTCTAGCTCTATCCCTGATTGTGGGATATATTGTTGATATGGACAAGAACAAGATTTTTTGGTGAGTCGTGCTATTTGGACATACCGGTAAACAAAAATTATGACAAAAAGGAGTTTAAGTAACCTAATTAATCCTACACAATTCAATGGGGATCTAAAATCATTTTAAGGGTAAGATAATAATATAGACTAATTTTTATTATAATTTTTGTTCACATGTGTGCTCGAATAGATTAGTTCTTTTTTCCCCTCTAATACAAGTGTCTTCATTTTTAAAAACTGGGGGAGTAGTATGTATTCTTTTTCTTTTGCTTAAATTTTGTCTTTTTGAGTTTCCCTTGGCGAGAAGCATCTTGACACCAGATTTTTGTTTTGGGGTACAAAGGTGGATGGATGGAGGGGGATTGTGGGGATTCGAACCCGGGTAATCCTGGTAAAGGGTTAGGCATCTTGATACTACAATTGATTTCATTTTCTTTTTTCTTTCTTTTTTTTCTTAGTTTTTTCTTAGTTTTTTCAAGTAATATTATTTATTTTTAGATTGGAGACCGTTTTCTAGTCTAATTGGTATTACTATATTGGAGGATATGTGTAAATGTATAACTCTATGGAAGCATTAATTTATTCAAGGGTAATTTTCACTCTAGGTCCCCAACCTTTCAACTTTGTATCAATTTTGTCCACATTTTTTTTAACTTTTCATTTATTATCGTATTATGTCTTCAATGTCACTTTTTTCTTTCATAGCCTTTTAATTTTCACCATTAACCCCCTATCAATAAGATTGTTATACCCTTAATTATTTATTTCCATTATAGGTCCCAAGCCATTTAATTTTTATACAATTTTGTCCTCATTGTTTTTTTGGACATATAGGACCTCTAACCTTTTATTTATTGTGGTGTTACATCCATAATAACACCTTACATCCTCAACCTTTTAATTACTAATGTTAATTCCTATTAAAATTACTATTATACCCTTAATTATTTAAATAAAAATAAAAAAGAAAAAACAATATATAATAAGAACTCTACCCATCATAACCCATAGTGATAACAAAAAAACTCAATCTATACTAAACTTGATGGATACCTAATCCGCGTAAAAAAATGTTTCTGATCTGAGAGTCGGTGCATCAAATTAGATTGGGTTTTTCAATTCATCACACATCACGTAACAGATATAGATCAAGGTGGATCCACAAAAAAAAATCATTTTCAATTTACAAAAATGAAACTGAACCCTAACGTGCTAATTCTATTTTTTTTTTTTTGGGATCTACAATTGGCGAATCAGATTGGATTGAGAAGCATAACAAGTCGGGGGAAAATTAGGGTGAAAATCATAATGAGAGAAAGAAATTAAATTAGAATTAAACTATTAGGGTCATATTTATTTTTTATAAATCAAAAATCAATTTTGGGGCAGATCTATCTAATCTGTATTCTCCATATAATCTGTGATAGATCAAAAAATCAGATCTAATTCGTCACGTTGATACTTAGATCAACAACTTTCTTCGACACGGATTGATATCAATCGAGACCGTTATAGATCGAGTTTTTTGTTATCATTGTTTCCGACTATTGTCATTGAGTTGTATTGGAGTAAATTAGAGTGTGTGGACTTCTTATTTTATATTATTCTTTATTTTTATTTAAATAATTAATAGTGATATAATGAAAATTTTAATAGATATTAACAATAAGAATTAAAATGTTAGTATAGAAAATGTTAACGGGGATATAATACGACAAAAAACAAAAGGTTGGGGCTTCTTTGCGCTCAAAAAATGATGAGTATAGAATTGCATAGAAATTGAAATGTTAGGGACCTATAGTGAAAATAAAGAATCAATGGCATAATAATCATTTTGACAAGGGTTAATGGTGAAAATTGAAAGGTTGGGGACGAAAAGTAACATTGGAGGCATAATACGATAATAAACGAAAAGCTGATGACACAAAATTATTACAAAGTTAAAAGGTTGGAGACCTAGAGTGAAAATTACCCTTTATTCAATGATCGATAGGAAAATAATAGCTAAACTAGAGAACGGTCTCCAATTTAAATAAAGAGCATTATTCTATTTTTTCTAAACATAATTTTAATGACGCAATTATTATTTTGATACTATATCTAAAAGAGAATAAGTATGGGAAACATTTTTGGACAATATTACCCTCACTAATATTTCATAATTCCAAATATGTCTTTCAATTAAATATATTCTTAAGTTATAGTATTTTGTAATTTAATACATTTCTTAAACCTAATTGAGTAATTAAACTACATTAATGCTATATAAGATTAATTTCCTTTATTTTTTTAAAATTGAAACGGAAAAAAGGACAAAGGAAACCTAACCACCACAACCACCACATAACGCTTATGTCCAAGTTTTAAAATGGTTCATATACCCAATTATTAGTAATTATGTCTACCAGATTTTTCACCCGGCCCTCTTTTATATTTCTACTAGTATATATAAATATGCCTATAATATCCTCGGACAACATTTTTTTTTTTTTTTTTTGATGTTTTGAATTTTTTATTGGTGTTCTTGAATTTTAAGGGAATAAGATAGCATGTGTTGGTACATTAGTTAGAATAAGACATGTTTTGAATGGACAAGTCACACAAGCATTTTCAAACAATTATCAGAACAACAATAATCTCTTTGTTCATGATAAGACTTTAGATAAGGGTTTCTTTATTTATTTATTTTTTATTTTGAATTACATTTTTCTAGCTATTAATCTATTCCAACAATTACTTTGTATAGAGTCGCGCTACTTCAATCTTTCTTTCTCCAAAGGAAGAGGAGAAATTTTAAAACAACTTTATAAATGACTGCATTATTTTATGAATGGATATACAACTAATAATTTGGAGGAGCGAGTTATCTCGGTATTATATGTTATGCTCGAGGTTGTAAGTTGCTTCTTGTGATATGTATTATATTGTTTTATGTAGTAACAAGCAATGGACGTTATATGGTTTGCTTTATCGTGACTTTTGCAACATTCTGTAACTGAAGACATAATTTACTGAATACTTATTTTGTTAACATAGTGTTTTAAAACTGATTGATAATTGGTTCATGCGCATTGCTAAGGTCGGTTTTGTTTGCATTATAATGACAAAGCCTATGAATGTTGATTAACAAAACCATGTGCAAAGCACATCTTTCGTCCTAGTATTACTATTATATAAGTAAATACTCCCTCAGTCACGTAATGACATTCTAATATTCCCTTTTCATCCAATTTGAATTCCCCTTGTTAAAGGTGTTAAAGAAGGGTACAATAGAAAGATTGTGAGTTAAGTTTACTTTTTCAATAATAGTGCTAGGCATTCATATTGGTAGTATTAAAATTAACTCTCCATATAAGCAAAAAGTAGAATTTTTAGTGATTGTTAAATGACGTCTAAACAAGTTAAATTTAACTACTAATTTGTGTCATATTGGTCATTCTAACTAAACGTGTTAAATTTAACCATTAATTCAATAGTCAAATGATGAGTCAATCTCAATTTAAGTAAAATAAAAAAGGACAAAGGGTGTGCCAATCTTAATTTAATTAAAATAAAAAAAGAAGAAAGATTGCCACATAAGGTGTTAAGTTTGATGTTAACTTTAACAACATAACTAACAACTTGTTAAAATAATTATTTTAATAATTACTTTAACACCACAAATGTAAGTTATTTTTTGAATTGTTAACTAACAACTCCACTAATAACCTATTTTAGAACTACCAATATGGATGCTCTTATAATTAAATATAAGTGTATAGTAAAAGATTATAGGTTAAATTTAATTTTCCAAGTATGTTAAATTAAATATGTTTTTCTTAAATAAGCGTATATCTTTGCTGGACGGTGAGTAATTCACGAGGACTCCGTGAAGTAATTATCATTATATGCTGACGACGATTATTGTACACCAAAGCTCTAATATTTTAGTAAAGAGTTTAATTCTCAATGACATCAATACTTCTCTCTTCGTGGTTTGAATAAGATGTGTAGTGACTAGATGCTCACTTTTTTATAAGAAATCTTGGGTTCGAACTATACCCAGAGGCGGATTCAAAGTGGAGGCATTGAGGGCAGTGGCCCCCATAGCAATAATTTTTTTAAGTATATTAAAATGTAAATATTTAATTTCCACATTTGGCCCCCTAGCTGCCGTTTTATTTGTTTGAAGCAATATAAGATATGAGGGCAAAGTTGTAAATTAATTTTAGATCGTTGCCTCATTTTTTTACCTACTGGATACTAAAGCAGTGAAGCTGAATGACAGACTCAAAAAAACCCCAATTCTCGAATCTTAAATATACAATCCAACGCCTAAATCAACAAGATTGCAATGGTTTTTCCAAATTTTTTTGACAAGATCAAAGTACGTAGTTAACATGGATTTTCAAGTTTCTTACTTCAGATAATAAGTTTGATCAATTAATCATGTGATTTTCCTTTTTCTTCTTTTCTTTTTTAACAATCGATCAGTTGAAGGGGACGGGTTTCGGGGTGTGTTAAATTTTGGGCTTGCTGTAAATGTCTAAATGATGTTTGTTGTTTTAGGTTTTGTGTTTGTGTTATTTTTCATTTTAGAAATTAGAAGAAATAATCAGTAGTTACTGTTTAATGTTTTGTTAACTTTTTCAATGTTCATCGGTAATGAGTTCTCTAGTTCATTCTCTGTTTTTCTGATTTCTTGGTTCCTGTTTTTTTTCTGAATTTTTTATTGATTTATTTTTGAGTTACAAAATTCCAAAAATTTTAAGGTCAATGAGTTTCATTGATTCAGTTAACTTACTAGTTATTAATTCTTTGAATTCTAATAATTTCTCTATTTTTTTAGGAATGGAGAAATTTCTTGTGAAAAGAGTCAGAGTAGCAGAAAATCTGAAGTTTAAGTAGGTTAATTTGGATAATATTGAATCAGATCCAGGACTGCACAAAAGTATTTCTGGTTATCATCCTTACATTGAGAAGGAAACTTTTGACACTATTGATAATGAAAAAATCATGCATCGGTTTCAAAATATGAAGACTAGGCAGGAACAACTATGATATAGAAGTTGTTGGATGCTTTTGTAAACTTTTGATTGAATTTTTGTTAAATTCAAACTAGTACAATGATCTTTGATAACTAATATAATATATTAATACGAAGATTAGGCTAAAGTAACTATGATATAGAAGTTGTTGGATGGTTTTGTAAACTTTTGTGGATTTTTTTAAAATTCAAAATATTACAATGATCTTTGATGTAATATATTTTACGTATGGTTATACATGACTTCTTTTTGGGTGTTAATTATCTATAATTGTCTATGTTAACTTTCATTTTATTGTGATTACTTGCCCCTATTGCCACCAAAGTCTAGATCCGCCACTGATCACACTAGGGGTGACAATTTGAATCGATCCGCCCGAGAACCCGTAGGGCCCCGAACCGAACGGGGCAAAAATTTTTCGCCCCGCCAACTGAAAAAGGATTAATCGGGTTGACCCGAACCGCCCCGCCCCGTTTAAATTAAAACAATTAAAAAATATAGAAAAATTAAGAAAAAAAGGAAAAAAATAAAAAATATATTAAAAATGCTAAACGGGTCAGAAATCCTGGCCCGATCCGCCCCGCGACCAGCCCTGAATTTTGGCGGGTCGTGGGGCGTGCAAAATCCTTCGCGGGTCAGGGAGGGGCGAACCCGATCCGCTCCGAACCCGGCCCGTTGCCATAACTAGATCACACATCTCTCTCCCTTGTTTCCCCTCCCTTCCCCTATTTGCCCCTTGTATCAAGAGAAAAAAAATATATACATCTCTCTTAATTATCTCAATGAGTCCATATTTGCAAACAATATTTATGGTTGATAAATAAGAGCATTGTCAATGCAAACACTGAATTAGACGATATAGAGTACAGAGATAGAGAAATGATGAAGAATGGACATAACATGAGAAATGATGAAGAGAATGTGTGGAAAAGAGTGAGAAGATGAAAGAAAAATGATATAAAAAGGTGAAATGAAAAGAAAATTGAAAACATACAAGACTCAATTTTATTTATTTATTTATTTATTTTGGGTCTCTCTCTTACTTATGGAAGATAAGATTATTGTTTACTTGAGAGGAAACTAAAGAGAGAGAAAAGTATAAAGCCAAAAAAAAAAAAAAAAAGAAAAGAAAAAAAAGAAAAAGAAAAAGAAGAAGAACAATAAAAATGGGGAGATCTATACAAATTATATAAATAGCCAAGCCATCATCTAAATATGTTTTCACACCCTTTATCAGGGTTTAATTCCCTTCTCCTAGACACTCTGTAATAATATTTAAAAAAAGTTATATATAAATAAAAATAATAATTATGTCATCAAAGACCGCCAATATCTTCTAAATGACTTAACAAATGTAGATTTTTCATGTATTAGGAGATCTGCGAACCAGGTTACTTATAGCCTAGCTTGAGTGTTTGATTCTATGTCAGACTCTATTGAATGGTCTGAAAAAATTCCCGAGGTCATTTCTAATATATTTTATGTGGATGCTATGAATAAATAAAGATATTTCCCTTTAAAAAAATAATAATTATGGAAACTGGATAAGAAATAGTGTGTGTGATTGTAAATATGAAGTGGTTGCGGAGGAAATAGATTGAAAGTTGCTTCTTCTCATATTGCTTCGAAGACCATGGACATACTTCATCATCGGGTATTGTTAATGTTAAAATTGCATTCATCTTTTCCATCCATTTTTTTCATTTTCTCCCTCTTTAAAGCCATTCACTCCACCGTGTCACTTTAATCTCTACGTACACTCTCATTCTAATACCAACACATGGTACTTTTATTAAACTATTCACTCATGGGGAGTAGGACCGACATCTAATACATGCTCAATAATAGGGGTTTAGTTACTTATTTTTAATTTGCTTATTAAAATGTAGGGTTGTAAATCGTGTCATAGAATACCATCTTGTGTTACAAAATTTTCAGTAATTTATGGGGCAACCTCACCTTATTGGAGGCGGTAATGAAATGGTTTTGACTGAACATGTTCTTATTGAGGCATTAAACCATAACTCCCTTCCATGTAACGAGAGGCGTAGTTAGGGGCAGTCCCATTATGCATGGGCTCCCCCAGCTGAAAATCCTATTTGTTTTACATCATATTTATAAATGTTTGAAAAAAAATTCATACACAAATTAGTATTAATATAGACTAGATTCTTACGTGTGAGTTACAGGGAAACATCCAGTAAAGAAAGATTATATATCAAATTTATAATAAATTTTTAGGAAATTCAAAATGAGAAATTATATGTAATTATTTGGTTATTAAATTAATTTTTTTACTTTTGAAGAAATTTGGCTATTATATATATTGTAGTCGAATTAATACATTCTATTCTATTTAATTTGTTTATCTTTCAATCATGGATCTTAGTATGATGGATAAGATATTAATAAACCCTTAAATGGTAATCAAAAAGTACAATAAACAAGAAGGGAGTGGACAAAAATGAACTTAGATAATAATCACACAATTATAAAACATATAAAAAATTTATTAAGAATATATAGAAATTAGAAGATAAGATAAATCAAAGAATTTTAAAAGGAAAATAGATCCCACAACTATTCTTCGATGAGAGAGTGAGAGAAGTCTAAGAAGAAAGAGAAGAATTGGATAACAGCAAAAAAAACAGAAAAAAAATGAAAAAGTAGCTTTTACCGCACCAGTTACCAATGGAATAAGGCAAATGACTAAAACATTCCCACTTATATAGCAAAATGGGTGGGAAAATTACGGTCAAATTGTACTGCACCTCCTTTCATTTAATTAATATATAGATTTTAATCCCACTACAATCCTCATTCCGCACTATGCACAAATTGTAATTTTGTAATTTTTTTTAACACAATAACTGCCCTATTAAAAATGAGAGAATATCCGATATTGAGTATTCTAATATGGTAACCTCAATCATTAACCCACACATGGATTCAAGGGTTTCAAAATGGGGCCAAGATCTCACCTATAACTTTTTCATTAATTTGGAGTACCATATAATAAGGTACTGTTGGAGTAATTGAGCTTTTCCCACTAGAAACATAAAATCTTCTCAAAAATAGATCTTCCAATTCCAAAATCTAGATGAGCCAAAGGGGAGTTAAACTCAAAGTCATCATCATTCTTAAAAATAATAATTATTATTACAAGAATCAAACTAGTTTCTTACATGCGGCGCGTAACTTTACGCAACACGTGTGAGTCTAACGGTGTACCCATCAAACTCTAGTGAGAGAATGGAACTGCCGAATTTCTAAAATAGATATTATAGAACTTAGAAGAACCCTAATTTATATTTAGTCAGAAAAATATATTACATGGCAATCTCTGATTTGGTGCCAACCCCCCGCCCCTTCCTTGCTCACGTGAACCCCACCGCACCAAAATCCAAACGCCTACATCAATTTACATATGCCATATTTTTACATTGGCAGATAGACTTCTATGAGTCTATGATCACCAACTCATTTTATTGGTTAAGATATAATCAACATGGTCGGCCTTTAAAAATTTCTATTCATTATAACTATATCAAAATTAACATTCAACCATTCATTACCTAATTATAAAGAAATATATATATATATATATATTAAAGAAGAGTTGGTTGACATAATTATAAAATCTACAGTTTCATAAATAAAATCTATATATATTTTTTTTACATTAACATATGTAATGTACATTTCAATATATAAGTTGACATGTCCTCTCAGAAACAATTAATATACAAAGGATAAATTTCACAAAAAGTCCCCCAACCTTTACACTTTAAATCGCTTGGGTCCTTAACCTTTTTTTTCAATACACTGGGTCCTCAACCTTTCATAAATACGCACAAAAAGTCCCTACTAATGGAATCCATCCAAAATTATGTTAAATCGTTGATCCACTTACCTTAATATCTTTATCCTTTAAATTTAAAAAAATTAAAAAATTTAAAAACCAATATAAAAAGGAAAGGGGGGGGAGAAACTCCCCCCACCCTACGCAACCCAGCCCCCCATCGGCACACATTTTGGCTACTGAAAATGGTAGAATTCTGGCAGCCAACTACGGCAATTTCCGACAAATGAAAGGGACTCCCCCTTTCAGCTGCAGCAAATGGCAACATAAGGGGGAATATTCCCGTTTTATTTTGTCCTTTCCAGCAGATGACTCCCCCATTTCAGCTACTAAATGGCAGCATAAGTGGGAGAGTCTCTCTCTCTTTTTTCTGTTGTTTCCAGCCATTGAAGGGGGAGAAACGGCAGCTGGGGGTTCAGCTACTGGAAGCCGTAAGAATGCTACTATTTCAGGCAATCAAAATGAGTGCCATGGGGGAGTGGGTTGGGTAGGGTGGTGGGAGTTCCTTTTTTTTTCCTTTTTCTTTTTTTT
>CAVNYN010201277.1:0-10633 GCA_963692815.1 Nyctanthes arbor-tristis
GAAAAGATGATTGAGTGCACAAGCACAGCATATCTTGGAATATTAGGAAGGTATACATAGCAGCTAAAGCCATTCCAGTCGAAATGCACAAGAGATCTTTGTGCTGTCTCACCTCAACTCTCCCTTTATTCATGTGCAGATACACATCCACACATACACCTCCACATCTATAAGAGTCCCCTTCTCAAGCGTTATCCATTCCTCTGATATACAGACATCAAATACTGTTGACTGCTAACCTCAACTCTCCCTTTATTCATGTGCAGATACACATCCACACATACACCTCCACATCTATAAGAGTCCCCTCCTCAAGCGTTATTCATTCCTCTGATATACAGACATCAAATACTGTTGACTGCTAAGAATTGAAAAATAAAATTATATGATCTCAAAACATTTCATTCCTTTTTTTTTAAAAAGACTCATAACATTTAGTGAATACCTAACAAAATATGGTATTTTGTTAGGAGGCAATTGATCTTAAAGGTGCATGCCTCGTTCCTTGCATATCTTTGCTTTCTCATGTTGTCATGTACCAGATAATTTGGACATCTTTTCGGTTTGGTGTTTATGCCAAATGTATATTGCTGTGCATCTGTGGAAAATCTGCAATGAACAAATTCCCGAAAAGGCACCAAACTGTCTGATGTTTATGTTTATTTTATTTATGAAGTTATCCAAGGCCATGATTGTATGGGCTATTTGAAATTTCACAATGCTCTGGGTACCTGATGGGGGAATAGTAATATCATATAATCACCGACGGGTATCATTTGTGTTTGGCTTGCACAATATGCATACTGGTGTTCGGTACTAAAGTGGGCTTCCAACTTCAGATCAACTCGCGAGAAGATTAAAAAAAGTTCGAAGACTTGTTTTCATCTTCAGCTAATTTTTATTTTTTTTTCCTTTTTCCTGCTGTTAAACGAGGATAGATATGCGTCGATTCAAATTAATAACAAACCACAGCTTGAGCAAATATTTTAGGGAACACCACTAAAGGCAAGAAAAGCTGGGCCCCAGTAACTTCAGGTTTTCTGCCTATATCATATCCTTTTTCTTATAAATCAATTTCATTCTCAAATGAGCGCTTTACTGAATTTTTGATCTGATGGGGTGGAACTAAATTACCGTAATACTATCTCAATTAATGTGTACAAGATATATAAGAGTTTTAGCACGTTTTCAAGGCTTGCCAGTGCATTTTGCCCGAATCTTCGAATTTTTAATAAAATCCTTTGTATACTTAAAAGTCATTCCCTGGAAGTAAATTGAAGTGTCCTATTGATGTGCTTGGGTGTACAACAAATTATTGATAGTATTGTATAGTTAGGTCTTCTCTTTCACACTCACTTTTTTCACTCTAGCTGATGTTCTTTCTAAAGCATATATATTCTAATTTAGGTGGGTCTATGAAGGAGTGATTGATGATCCTTATGGAGAATTTTTCATTGCTGAGAACAAGTCTCTCAAAAAGGTATGGCCTTATTCTATAACCAACATGCATTGACATTGTACTTTAGGATCTAATATTTTTGAACTTTAAATAGGAAAGTCTTACTCAAGATTACGATACAAAATATTGGCAACAACGTTACAGCCTGAAAGGTGACATCCCTAGTTTCCTTGTAAATGCCGCCGAAACAATTTTGACCACCGGGAAATATTTAAATGTCATGAAAGAATGCGGGCACAATATGCAGGTTTACTACACCATTCTCTTGCAGCTTCGGTATTTATTTGTCTACAGCCTCTTGATCATACTGTTTTGAGCAGGTTTCTATGGCAGAAAATTTGAAGCTGACGAGTGTTGTATCCAATCATCATTATCTTGAGTGCATCAAAGGTGCTTATGATTTTGCCAGCGGTGAACTACTAAGTCTTATAAAAGAGAAGGTTTTCATATTATCCATGTTTTGATTATTAGTACAAGCGTTTTACCTAGTGCCTAGTGGTATAAAGTTCATATTTTGATGAAACATTTTATCCGACTGTCAGTATGACTTGATGGGAAAACTGAAGTCAATCAAACATTATCTTCTTCTTGATCAGGTATGGAGTAATAAGGAATGAACTAGTTTTCAATTGTAGCACTAGCTTATTGTTAGATCATCATGTTAGAGGTTGAATTTTGGGGTCTTTTTTCAAAGAAATGATATTCTACAGAAAACTATTTGGTCTTGGCAAGTCGTTAAGTTAACCAAATAATTTGGTCGACTCTTCGTTAATTTAACTACTCCAATAATTGATAAAGTAAGAAAGGAAGCAGTTCAGTCATTTCCTCCAACCAAACTGCTCTGAATCTACTCAACGGTTCTGGGACGAGCAGTAAAGTTATTATCCCTTGAACAACATACGTCAAATGTGCAGTTTTTACTCCTGCTTTGTCAATTCTATTGGGTCTCCTACCTGAAAGACTTTTTTTTCCCGTCTCTCGTTCCAACGGTAGTGTTAACTTGAAAAGTCCCTGGATCACTTGCAAATCTAATAAATTGCATTTCTGAAAAATGATAGAATTGTATGGATTGAATGTGATAATTGCTTCTGAGTACCCAAAATCCTCTCTATGGTTGGCGTTGTCTTCTCCAAGTGGTGGGCTCATATTTTCTGGAGGTTCATGACTACTCAAGATATTGTTTGTATATATCCTATTAATATTTGCAGGGTGATTTTTTGGTTCACTTTATGGATATTGCTAGAGAGGAGCTCATGAAAAAGCCAGATGAAATTTCTATCGAGAAGCTGCAGGTATAGTTGCTTAAATATTTCATGCATGCTGGAAAAACCTGCCTATATCTTTGATCTTAAATTGATTATCTATAATGATTTTGTGCACTGGAAAAAAAGTAATATGACCATTTTCTTCCTGTTCAACAGTCTCTGCTGGACCTTGCATTGCGATCCACTGCAGCTGTAGCAGATCCCTGTCACGAGGACTTGACTTCTTGTGTGGTCAGTGCTAAAAACTTTGACTAGGTAAACCTGTACATGATCCTGGACTTGTTCTACTTGAATTACATAATTTACCTTTGCTTCCAGGAACAAACAACATTATTGAAAAGGTTGAGTACACTTAAAGATCTTGAAATGAACAAGACTTTTCCCAGCAGTAATGATTTAGAAGAACCAGTGAGCATTACACGCTTGGAAACATTTTCTCTGAGTTATAAGGTATTCTTGCTGCTTAATCCCTCACCCCCTTCTCATTTTTTGTGTGTAAAACTAGGATTACTTGCTCTAGTATAATCCTTAATTTTGTTATTACTTATTATTATTTTTTTAAGTTCTTATCTGAAAGAACGAAAAAAAAAAAAAGAAATGAAAACCATGGATGGCAATAATGCATAAACAAGATTTGCTACTCAGAGGACTGCAGGTCAAGAATTTGGAGAAATTTGGTCTGTTTTAGTGTTTTTACTATTGGTATTTTAGTTTTACTGTTCTGTATGGAAGTCTCTTTTTGTCTTTCAGGTTCAATGGCCATTATCTCTCGTCATATCAAGAAAAGCTTTGACAAAATACCAGCTGATTTTTCGATTTCTGTTTCACTGTAAGCATGTTAACCGGCAACTCTGTGCAGCATGGCAACTCCATCAGGTACGAGGCCAAGATTATTTCACCCAGTGTCCCAATAGCTTATTCATTATTCTTCCCAAAAATTGTCTGAAGTGCTTATTTCCATTTCGTAGGGTCTCCGCAGGCTTGACATGCAAGGGATAGCTATCTCTGTTTCATCTTTGCTGTGTCGTAATATGCTTAAATTTATCAACAGCCTTCTACACTATCTGACTTTCGAGGCAAGCCTTTCCTCATTATACTTCTCTTTTACCTTTGTTGTTGAGTTCTTTATTGCCCTTCTCTATTGTCTATTCATTGTAATGTACATGGGAAGCACATGCTATAATACTCCCATATTCTTTATTGCTTGAGTTGATTTCTCCCCTATTTGCTTGGTCTCAGTTTGAAGAATAGGGAGTAGCAATGCCATAACCAATTTTTATAAGTGTTGATCAAATGAAGAATCTACATAATGATCTATTGCCTTAATCTTGGCCTTTCTCCAAATCTATTGCAAGGGCTTCTGCAATATTAATTATTTGAAAAAATAAAAAATAAATAAAGGAAATTGTTCTTACTGCATTCTGTCTACAAACAGGTTCTTGAGCCCAATTGGCACGTGATGCATAGCAGACTTCAAACTGCAAAGAGCATTGATGAGGTAGGAGAATATGTATTTGACAGACTTATTTCTTTAAGCCTGTAAATCTATAAAGGGAAAAAAAGTGAACTGACAAAGAACTTTCTCCTTTGCCATCTGATGTTCTTCTCACTCATTTTCGAATCTCTTTCCATTTTGATGCATTATGTGAAGTAGGTTATCCAATACCACAATTTTTTCCTTGAGAAGTGTCTGAGAGAATGTTTACTTCTTTCACCTCTTCTTCTGAAGGTTAGTCAACTTGTTCGATAATGTTAATAGTTTGCGTTGTAGATTAATTTATATCTTAAGTTTTCGCCCTTATGTGATGCACCCCTAGCTCCTAGTATATTGCGAGAAAAAGTTTCGGACTTTAAAATTTCTTGCCACTCTTATTCCTCCCATCACTTTATTCGTTGATGAATTCGTTTAATGTAGAAGGTGGAGAGGATGAAATTGATTTGTCTTCAGTATGCGGCAGCTACTCAGCGGTTGATTACATATTCAAATGACAGCCGAAATTGGCACATTATCTGATGGTCCTTTAAACGTTGAAAAGTACAAGCAGTTGAAACTAAGAATTCGATCTCAGACGCGGAAAGTAGCTTCTGAAAATTCTACAGTTATTGAATCTATACTGTATGTCAAATCAATTTTCTACTGAGACCCCCCCTCATCTCATCCTGTCCATTTCTACTGAGATCGTCTTCTCATAATAGTTATGGTGCAAAGATTTGTGACCCTCTCTCTCTCTCACACACACACACACACACACGTTCTCATGCAAAATTTGCAGGAAATTTGAAAGGGAATTTTCGGCAGAGCTTCAGAGTATGGGACCAATCTTGAGTAGCAGTTCTCGTGCAGAGCCATAGTTGACTCATCTTGGTGTTGAAGGGACCAATGAGTTACTAGTGTATTTGGCTACCTTATTCGTTTACAAACTTATACCATGTAACCTTCTTGGTTATCAGGTTATGAGGAAGTGGACACGTTTGGCTCTGTAATCGGATTCATACACATAATTTTGGGACCTCCTTTTTTAATTTACGTCTTTGCTTCTGTTTGAAAAGGCGGGGGAAAACCGTGTCTGAATACTAACCTTAACAAGTTGTAGGCTGTAGCAATTCGTTTTTCTTCCTTTTTTTTTTTTGGCCCCACCTTTTTTCTTTTCCTTACCTTTTTTCTTTTCCTTAATTAAGCATTTTAACGTTTCAAGGTCAATAGCATTCTTGTATGCATTTAAAAGTTGAAGTTCAGCGTTAGATGTGTCTTGGATTAGCTGCGGGACATGTTACGGCGATGAAATTGTTAGCATTTATAAATTAAAAAAGGAGAATCATTGAATTCCTGTGAAACAAACACCTATAAATTTGGGAAAAAATGTTTTAATCTGGGTGCATGAATGGACCGGCATGGGTAGATTTATATCCTTTGACGGCCTGGAACAATTTTTATAAATATTATGTAGAAAAACAAATTTGGCATAAACAATAATGATTGAATGATTTTTATAAATATGTCGAATAAAATGCCCCATAAATATAAAGAGAGTAAATAAAAGACCACCATAAAGAATATTTTCCTAGAGACCGGTCCATGTATGCTGAAGAATCTATGATAATATTACAACAGAGTCACAGCTGATCAAGAAGTGTTCTTGCTACATGCATGCTGTAGGGATGCACAGAGATCAGAGTATACCTCAGTAAACCAGAAAGCGATGATCTTCAGAAAGAATCGTCCAATTTATTGCGTTTGATTGAAGCCTTCTGGTATCTAAGTTTTTCAATTTCCTTCTCAAGAAAATCAAGAGTTGTGTCAGTAACATGGTTTGGTGCACACCCAGCAATTAACATCATCTTCAAGAACTTATAAGCGTCCTGTAGTCGACCAGCCTTGCTATGAATCTCGATGAGTGTATTGTAAGTGACATCGGGATTTATCCCACTTGTCTTCATCTGTTCAAATAGCTTGCTTGCTTCCTCAATACGGCCAGCCTTCCCGAGTGCATTAATTAAAGTATTGTACATTACAATGTCAAGATAACCCCCTTGCTTTAGCAATTTGTCAAGAACAGCACATGCGATATCTGCCCTTCCTATCTTTCCTAAGCATTGAATGATCACATTGTAAGTGGCTATGTCTGCAGGACAAATTGTCTCACCCATGGCATGCAAAATACCCCAAGCCTCCTTGAAGTATCCCTTCTTGACAAATGTGCTCATCATGGAATTGTAAGTGTAGCTCACTGGGTCAATGCCCATATCAGTGAAAATTTCGAATAACTTACACGATAAACTCAACTTTCCCTTGGCCAAAAATATAGATAAGTAGGTATTGACCATGTCGATATCAAAAGAATCTGAACCTTTAGCCTCAACTCGAACCCCCTTTGAAAGGGAGAAACGTTGATAAGAATGATGCTTTGAGCTGAGTTGGTTCCCCAGCAGATCCATATAGGGGGAAGACGACCATTCATCAGTTTCATCCTGCAGCTTGATGTCCTCAGCACTGAGATCAGCATCATTTCCTATCCCAGTTAAATCTGTATCCCTCAAAATCTCAGAAAGTCACCTTTTGATGGAAACATGGATGTAAAGTCCCATTTTTTGCTCTGTGGATTTTTTTTCAGTGAAGTCTCCATATTTGTTTTCCACGTAAGAATAGCGGGCACCAAATTTCCATCCCTAACATGCTTCATAAGAATCTCCACCCCATCCCCTTCTCGATAAATGGCAATCAAAAGTGAAGTTACAGTAACCAAATCTACCTCAAATCCTCGGGCACTCATCTCTTCTACCAACTTGAATGCTTCCTTAAGCTGACCTTCCCTGCAAAGATGCAGAATCACTATGCTGTACGTAATCCCATCCACAAAATTATTGCCCTTTCTCTTCAAATCACAAAACATAGTATAAGCAGCCTCTCCTCTTCCATTTTTAAATAATCCATCAATTAGTATATTATAAGTCCAGCATGAGGCTCTGACACCATCATCATCAACCATTTTCTCAAATAAGTTGCATGCATCAGTCAGCTTCCTTGCCTTAAGCAAGCCATCAAGGAGAGAATTATAAACAACAGTGTCAGGCCGTATACCACTATACTGCATCTTACCAAATATTTTCATTGCTTCATCAATTCTGTAAGATTTAGAGCATCCCTGAATAAGAATCCGGTAAGTGAAGCCATCAGGTTCATGACCTGAGGATCCCTTCAACTCCTCCCGAACAATTAAGGCATCCTTCACCTTTCCAAGAGAACAAAGCACTTGAATGAGGCTGTTATAAGTACATAAATCAGGATTAAAAAAGCTACTCTTTTCTTTCATCTCTTTAAACAGGCTTAAAGAAGTAGCCAAGTCACCCCAATACCCAAATGCATGTATGCATAAATTGTAACCACATCTATCCAGTGGAAAAGCCTTTGTATCACGCAGCTTACCATAAACTTATTTAAATTCTTCTTTCATGTCAGCTTTCTTGAGACCAACAAGCATCTCATTACAAGCAATAGCATCAGGAATGGCAATCACTCCATTTGAGTTGGAAGAGGACTCTAAGAGCTTGAGGAAAATAGACAAAGCTAAGCTGATCTGGTCCTTCCTCACAAGAGCAACAAGAACTGAGCTATATATATCTGTGCTCAAACAGCCGGCACTGGACAAGTCTTTCTCCAAATAATCAAAAATTTCCAGAGCTGAATCGAACTTGCCAGATTTTATGAAAGCATCCAGGATCAATTTAAAAGTCAATGAATCAAGAACCACCCCATCCCTCTTCATGGGGGCAAGCAAGTGGAAAATATCATCATGGTACTGGTGGGGATACTTGCAAATGGTTCTAAAAATCTGACAGTATGCGTCCACAGAGTGCTTGTAATTTGGTCTAAGAGAGCACCAATGGAAGAATTCCAGTTTCTTGCCCACATCAAGCGAATTGTGGTGGAGAAGTTGAAGGACAAGATCCTGAGATAAAGGAACAGAATACAAATCCGTTTCCATGGATTTAATTCCTCCAGGCTTTGACAGAGCTTTAGCAATTGAAGCCATGACAAGGAGGTTTCCAAGTTTGGATGTTGTAGTACCCATACTAGTCGTGGAACAGTGTCTTGTGTGAATAGGCATAAGAAAAGAGGCAGGTAGATGAAACAGATATGTTGTTTTTCCTCCTCGTCCATGGCGCATTATCAGTTTCTTTGCTTCTAATCACATCAAACTCACTGAAAGCTGCCAAAGGAAGATGAATCAATCAATTTGAAGGAGGGAAAACAAACACTAACTCGCCATCTATTTCACATCAAAGTCAAGTAAAATATTTCCGAACCTGAGATAGATTTAATTAAAATCGGCATGAAGTTCAAGTAATCATAAAAAAAATTGTAGATAGCACGAGTTACCAGCACAAAGAGAGTTCGTTCCAATGGTAAGTTAGTAACGAAAGCACCAGTTGACACGGATATAAGTAGGTGTTTGATTCTCTTTAAGCAAACACATTATAATCCAACTATCACTGATTTGACAACTACTCATTTATAACCACAAATTTCAAACTTTTATTAAATCTACACCACTCATTTCACCTCATTATAATTTTTCATTAGAATTCAATTTGAATAAAGAGAAAAAATAAAAATACTAGAATGAAATTAATTGGCATAGATTTATCATTCAATTTGAGACTATACACACAGATTACTCACCTGAAATTGATGGTCAGAGATTTATTTATGAACTTAAGCTTCCAAACTCCTCCCTTCAATTTGATTTGCATTTTCAAACTTGCAAACATAATAAGAAATGACAGACGGAGAGTTGACATATATGCAAAATGCAATGTCTCTCTCTAAGCAAGAATCTGAAGAAGTCAAGAAGCAAAATACGCAATCCCAGATTCGTACGTTTCAGATGATTTTAGTGACTTGTTTTTCAGTTTCGATGAACAATGGACTGGAAATTGATATATTTTTTTTTTTTTTTGACGGGGGCAGGAAATTGAAATGGAAGGATCTCTCTCTCTCTCCCTCCCTCCCTCTCGGTGGAAAGGAAAACAATGTTAGTGAACAATAACGATGAGTTGGACCTCAGGCAAGCTGGGAAAATAGGCCCCCGACGTAGCGACAAATAATTACCTTTTATCACAAAACCAAAAACATAAAGTGAAAAACACAACAATATATCAAACATTAAAAGTTAAAAAGAAACAAGACAAAAAATATTCTAAAAGATTTCTATATTATCACCAAAATGCATTACAATGTGCCAACAAATTACCTAAATACCACACCTTACATTTTTTTGAAGCAAAGTACTAATAGAATGTTCACAATGTAATTTTTCACCATTTCTTTCTCAATAGACAACATTGTCCCATGAGTAGCCAACTCAAGCTAAATTCATAATCTAGAATTCAATTCTCATTTCCCAAATCAAAATTCAAAACGAGCAAAACGAAACCAAGTACACACCTCCACAGTGTATTCAACCAAACCAGAATGCTTGGTAAGCTTAACTTTGTCCCAATTTTCCTCTATCTTTCTTTTAATCTTTCTGATTGTCTACAACAATAATGTAAAACTCCATTTCTGCAAGAATAATTTTTTATAACCAAATACCACACAAGTGGCAAATTTTATTAACAGAAAAAGAAATAGAAGAGTACTAAATTCCAGGCAAGGTAGAGCAACATCAGCAAAGCAAAACAGAAAACAAAATAAAGCACAAAACCCATCAGAGAGCAAGAATAATCAAACTTCTTTTTTTTAAATTCTTGTGCTGCTTTATTTATCAGCCTGCCAAAGGGAGGCTTTTCTCTCCTAGTGGCTCAAAAAAGTCATAAAGTGCTGTCTGTCCGTCCTCACTTGCTCTTCTTCCTCCTCCCTTCCAATGTTCCTTCTTCCTCTTCTTATTGTGTTCTGATTTTACTGTCGGCATCCACCGCGGTTCGGTATACTAGTTTGTTTATTTATTTATTTTTTATTTTATTTTATTTTTTTGGGTGAGAATTAAAATTTCTTGGTATTCATCATGTTAAACCAATGTTCGAAAAGGCGGAAAGAAGCCTCGAGGCGTAAACCTCAATAAGAAATGGAAAAAAAATTGAGATATTTTGTAATAAAACTATAAGAAAAACTATTTCCTTCACCTATTGCAAAGAACAAACTAAATTAGCTAATATATCTGTCATAGCAATCTATACTATAATAGATGAAGTGAGCATGCAAGAAAAATAGTATCTCTAAGTAAAAAATTGGACAGGGAAGACAAATAGTCAGTCATCATCTTCGCTACTCTCATTACTGCAAATATTATTGACATTAATCCCTGGGTTGTCTTCTTCATCTTCGCTGTCAATATCTACCCAGTCTTCTTCTTCATCGATCAAATGTAGCTTTCCCTTCCCCTTATCTACGAAGGTAAAAGAAAAAATT
>CAVNYN010201278.1:0-19435 GCA_963692815.1 Nyctanthes arbor-tristis
TTTTCATTTTCCTTTTTTTTCACAAATTTTTCTTTTTCTTTCTTTCTAAACAAAGTACGGGAACAATGTACATTGCAATTTGAGTGACATGTTCCCAACATTCTACCATTTCCATCTTGATAAGGTAATATAATAAGACTTGAAATATGAACTATTGATCTCCAACGTCCTTTGATCATTATCCAAAACAAGTAGAAACTTCATACAAGTAGGTGTATAAATTCCTTCTAAATCAAGGTTCAAATGAAGGGAAATTTGAGAAAGAAATTTTAATGGCTTGTAATACAGTTAATTTCCAACAAAAAGGCTAAGGCACAAAATTGGCTTTTTAGGGGTATACAATGTAGGCTTTTTAAAAAGCTAAATGTGGTTTTACCTAATGCCTTTACTTTCATATATGCATCCAATTAACAAATTGTATTCCAACATGCATAATAAAACAAGTTCTAGAAAAATCAACCTCGCACGATAATCATACAATCAAAGAATAGGAGCATGATATAATGTAAGTGCTCATGGGCTCAAAGTCTCACAAATTACGGTTCATATATATCAAATCTCACACATTCTTCATCCATTCAATCATCAAATGTGGCCAATCACTGTGCCACAAGCAAGAACCCATCCATCCATGTCGACCCCATTACGCTTCAATCCATTTCAATGAAACACAAGAGTCCATATTACATAGAGACAGGCAAAGATACAATCCAAAAGAAAGCAATTTTTTTTTAAAACTATCTTAAGAAAAACAAAGTTAATACTAATACTAGAATTTAATCCTTACTTCACATTCATGTTGTGATATGAAACAAGGAGGAAGAGTTGTTTTTCTACAAGCAATGAAGGTTCCTTAATATTAACTATAATAACAAATATAATTCTAATTCTGATGATCGATACCCCTGAATCAGTAGGCATTGGTAAATATATAGTCATTTCAGATATCTGTTTATGCAATGATTTATTTATTTATTTTTTTGAGGAAATAAATGATGTAGTTATTATTTTTATGTTAAGATATATTCTAGACTTATACATTAATCCCTTATAAACATATTCATGAGATCAGTTGGAAGGTATTGAAATTTCTTATGATTATGTTGGCTGTGGTACGCGGTGACTATAGAAACAGTTATATTACGGCCGTACAAGAAACTCTAATTCAAAATTACCCATTCTAATAAAATCTATTTTTTTTTCTTTGAGAATCTTGCATGTCAATTTTTACATAGCATATTTCTATAATGCAGTATGCTTCTTGAGCTAGAGAAATCATCTGCTATTTACTTTTAAGTCAAGGACGAGATACAAGGTGAAGGATGAAAAATGTTAGATTTGGTTGTAAATTGCTCGAAGAATGTTATTTATTTATTATTATTATTATTTTTTAATGTGAGATGTACCCAATTGAACTTTTTTCTTTTGTCTGTGTATTCACTGCTTAGAGTTCAAGCTGAAATGAAATTGAAGCTTTTAGTAGTAATAATATGAAATGGAGATGTCTCCTAAATCTGAATGTATTTTATTGCCTACAGGAATAATTAATTTTAATCTTCTTAGTGATGACATACATTCCACAGAGAGTTTGCTGGAATTAATGTTACCTCTTTTTGAATTCCAAGAAGTACCATTGTGTTGACAAGCAATCTCAAGAATATAGCTGGTTGAAGAGTACACGACAATTGTAGATAGCGCAGTCGAGCTTGGCAATTCAAGCTTGAACGATTCTACTTTCTAGCAACTATGATACTGCCTCTGTATTTGATCCATATATGTAAAGCACCCTTTAATTGTTTTAAACTATAAAAAGTATGCAATAGCTGTAATTCTAATATAATTGTTAATGATCATTACTATTATTAATTGTTTTATTTTTTTCCTTTGATCATGTACATATCATATGGTTCTGTCGATCATTCTGGAAATCAACGCAGAAGATTTTACACGATTTGGGGCTCGATTTGGCGATGGTGGCTCACTATTTAACGCTTAACATAGGCCACAACTCTGTGTTTGGCAATCGGGGCCGTTGAATTCGAGTTAGGGATCTAATTTTCAATTTCTATTAGGGATTTTTGTTTCTAGATTTTGAAGGTTTCTCCGTCAGTGGCTGGAGTTTGAGTTACTTGCTGAGATTTCAACATTTACCACTTAGAAGGTTATTATATTGCGTAGATCATTGGAACTACTGAATCAAGTGACAATAAAGTCTTTTCCATAAGCAATCTCTTTCTTTCTTTTCTTTTCTTTTCCAATGGCTTCATATAGTCATCACCTCTAAAATATACAGGGTAAAGAAGATTGTGGGAATTCCTTTTATTTGTTTTGGATTTACTGAAATGAATTAAGATCAAATACAGCTTATCTTTATATTTCCAAGGATTTCCATCAAAGAACTTACAAGCATCAACCTGAGATTATTCCATCTCACGTTTCTTTATTTGAAAAAGGTAATTAAGTCCAAGAGTATGTTATTTTATTAAAACTTAACGAGTAACTTTTGTTCAACGTGTTCATTTTGTTTTGATGTAGCATTCGATGTTTAGAAGCAAGACTTGGAAGAGTTGCCCAAATTGCTTTTACATATATTTTACTATATCATTGTGCTAGTGTTTTTTTTTTTTTTTTGGCTTTGATTCGGTTTTTAGATTACATGTTTGGACTTTGACTTTTATAGATTAGTATTAGTGGTTTTTGGAATTACTCTTTTCATGCAACGCACATGTAAAATACTAGTTATATTGGAAAAAATATTGCACCTTTGAGAATAGAGTGATCCTAGAATTTTGACTTCCACCCCCATTTTTTTAATCTTTAATCTCATATATGCCAATTTAATCTTTAATTTTGATATATGTGAAGTAATTCACATATACACAAACTAAAAAGTAGGAAAAATATATTCACATTATAGTTTTTTTCTAAATACACAACATTTATATTATATTAAAGATCTTTAACTTTATTATTTATTACATAATGCCGCGTAATTTTTTTTTTTTTGTTACATGATTTTTATTACTTATATAGAACTTCTTGTTCATAAAGATGACTTTCATTCAAAACAAAATTTGTTGATGTACTTTAAATCATAAGAAAACATATACATATATACTTTTATATTTTTAACTCTTTTACCTATTTAAACTATTCAGGACCTTTTTTTAACGGAATCTTTAGAAGAAAATCAATATTTATTAAAGAATTGTAGATAAAATTATGATGTAAAAAAGTTATGGGTGTAAATGTAAAAATTTTGGAAGATAAAGGATTTTAAATGCAACTAACATATGGTGTAATTAGTAAAATTTGTGGTGTCAGTATAACCATCACTTAAAATAACACTTTTTTTAATCAATGAGATTATTATTATTATTATAATAATAATACCCCATCCATCCGTCCCATTTATTGAGTCTACAAGCTTCTTAGAACAACTCTAATACAACAATATCTAACTTATAATTTGGCAAATTATTATTAGGTATTTTGAAAAGAGATAGAGAGAAGTTTGGTGATCATAATAAATTAATACTTGACATTATCTCCATGACAATGACAAACATTTAATACGCCAAATAAACACCTTTTTGCCAATTGTCAAATCACTCGATAACTATTACTATGCATTGGAGATGCTCTTAGTACTTGTGGGGAAAAAAAAGTAGACCAAATAATTGGAACGGAGCGACTACAATATTATTTCTAATCTCTCCATTTGAATGCCTAACCTCACTTTCCTTGATCCCCTCCACTCAAAAAGTTAATTGTATTAAGAACCGATATGTGAATTCATAAAACTTAATTTATTGTTTAGTTAGGATCCTTGAACATATGTGTAGATATTTTACTGATCTGGTACTCCTGGAGTATCAGATTTATTCTCTATAAAGAGGCATCAAAAGATCATTGATAGTTTAATTTGCCAAACCTCAGAGAGCACAACCAAAATTTTATGTACTCAATTAATTAATGTTCACACTGTAGTTAATACTCTCTCCCTACAAAAATATTCCAATATATTATTTTCGTCCATCCCAACAAGATATTCACTAATCATTTTGAGTAGGCCTTTAATTTTTATTTTCATATATACTCCTAATGAATGTATCTTATTATTACTTCATATATCAACAACTACTCATTAAAATTATTTTTAAACAATTAACGAGACATAAAAGACAGTCAAATAAAAGGTAAAAAAAAAAAAAAAGTTTATATTGTACTCACCACTGGGCGTGTATATAAAACTAGTAAAACCCCCATAAAAAGACAAATCCACATCTCTTACACTGATCTAGATTTTGTTTTTGTTTTTATATGAAGGAGATGAGTTAGTGAAGATGTGATTGTGAAACAAAGGATGTGTTTTTGTGGATTGTGATTGAATCAACATTAGAGTCTTGAATTTGAAAATTTTGGGAGTAAGAAAAATATTCGAGCTTTTTCGGATTTTAACTCAAACTCAAAGACTGCCCAAACCTGTTTGGCTTCAGGTTCCGATACACGAAACCCAAAAATTTTAGCTCAGTACGTGATTGGGTTCAGGTATATTTAGACCGGTATAAAACATAGGAAAATAACAAAAAGAGAGTGGTAACATAGGAAAATAAACACAAAAAAAGAAAAAAAAAAATCAACCAAAAGATGGTAACAACTCGATAATGGTAATATATGACAAAAACATAGTAACAATCATTGTAAAAACATTGTTACTAAAAAAATCATAGTAACAATCATTGTAGAAACATTGTTACCACAAAAAAAATGCACAGTAACGATATAAAATAAATAGTAATAACCATAGAAAAAGAAACGAAAAAAAAAAAGAAAAATCAAACGAAACGTTTCTACTGAGATGGGGATTGTTGAAGGGAAATTGGGAACAAAATGAACTATGAATTTTCCGTCCAAAAAGCATGACTGTAATCTACTAAAATAACAAAAAAATTTCATCCACACAATTAACTAGACATCCTAAAAGATAAAGTGGTCATAGATTCAAAACAAAGTGGGAAACATATAAAGCAAAGCACTCTCCCAATTTGGTAGCAGAAATACAAAGTAGCAGGGAATTGACGAAGGTGAACGCTTAATTTTGGAAGGAATGGAAGGAGAAGCACATAGCAGAGTACTCCCCATTATGTATCGTCCATTCTCTCCCAAAAATAGGAAAAAAATAATTTTAGAAGAAGAAGAAAAGATAAAAAAAAAAAAAAAAGAACTGCAGCCAACAATCGCGACAACAGTGCGGTGGTGGTGGGGTGCGTGGCCAGTGGCGCGGTAGTAGCATCAGGTTGAGCCACCAGAATGACATCAAATAGCAGTGACAGCTGTAATCTGCAGCAGTCACCGCTGCTGTTGTTCGCAGGCTGCGAAATAGCAGCGACTCCCACCAACAGATGCGGCAGTGGTAGGGTGGTGGGGAGCTGCCGTCGGTGGTGAGCGGCGGCGGCAGGTCGTGGTGGGGCGCTGTGTGTTATATAGGTGGAGAGTTGCGGTGTTGGTGGTGGTGGGCAGCGGCGGCCGCATGTTGTAGTGGTGAGGCAGCGGGGCACGACAGGTGGTCTGGCTGTGGTGTTTGACGTCATTAGGGTTTTACATATATGAAGATATATATATATGTTTATATATAAATATATATATAATCTAGCGTATAAAATAAATAAATTAATATTAAAATTAATTATAATGATTTATTAAAATAATAAAATAATATAAAAGAAATGATTTATTAAAATAATTTAATGAATGGTATAAAAACAATGCAAAGGTGCATAATTGTAATTATTTTATGGAAGGAGTGTAAAAATGATATGAATAAGAAAAATGGGATATAATCTTTAATTTCCTCAATAAGGTTTCTCATTCAAATAAGCATAAATATGGGCTAACGCCCACATGCTTAAAAAAAAAAAAATGGACCAGTAAGGTTATTTTCTCTTATTCTAACCATTTTTCTATAAATAAATAGGTGCACGAAGTTTGAGGTAAGATTCTAGATTCTTTTTTCACACGCCATGGGGGCTTTGAAGATGACCCTCAAAGCCTTTTTGTAGATGATCGCTTGGAATATTGCGAAGGAGGATCATACATAGCGACAGTCAAAGCAGATTCAACTTCGTCAACTGCCAATGGAGCATTAATTTTGATATAAAACTAATACAAATTCCTAACAATTCCATTTAACTCCTCCGAATACTCTAAGCCAGCTTATTATCCCTAGAAATACTACCATTGGCTAATAAATCGCAAGTTAAGATAGAACTCTGTCTCAAAACAAAATATTGCACCAAATTTGGTTTCTTGGAACTTCTTATATATTCCTATAATAGGCCTCACACTTACGAGGTGCCTCTAGCTAATTCTCGGGCCATTTCGAGTATTCACTAGGGACTTATCAACTTATTCAGACTCAATTGAGAAATTGGGGAATTTGTAGTTTTTCAATAAATCAAGAATGCGAGAAAATGAGGAAATTACAATCATTCATTTTTCTCAAAATTTAAAGAGTTTTTTTTTCAAATAATATCCTAATTTTGAAGGCTTATATCTCTTTCATTTAATCATTTCACATCCAAATTAAGTCTTTCTAACTGCAACAAACATTTTGAGTCCATTAGCAAACTAATTGTAAAAGGTTTTGAACAACCAATGTAAATTTTTGCATGACATGTACATAAAATGTAGTACTCCTAATTCATAAATCCATGCAAACTGAGTGAGGATTGATTATTAATGATCATTTGCCTTACAACTCTCTACAAAATATACGCGCTCCTGTGATCTTAAACTCGATAATAATGGAACAATTGATGTTGAGCAACCTAAATGCCATCAACCTTAGAGATGAGTACATTACTGAAATATAGTCAGTTTTAGACCCCCAACTAAATTTCGGTGCATTTTCAATATGCTAATGCAACAGTATAATGTCAGAAAACAGGAAATTAATGTCTCTTAATGAAATTTGTAGTTAAAAAAGAAAGACAAATATATTAACAACTTAGGTACAGAACCTAAAACTGATGTTTAATTAAACGTTGTAGCGGATTATATTCTTAATGCTGCGACAAAGATCTGCATGGTCTGTTTAATTAGAACTCTTTTCCCAATGTAAAGATTTTATAATATTTCAGAAAAATAAAAATGTTTTCTTGATTTATAACAACTAGGCTAAATTAAATTATTAATCTAACTGTGCATACAGATCGAGAATAACAAGAAGACAAATTTAAGCAGTACTGGAACTGACATTTACCTCAGAATTAATAATCTGTGCATAATAGCATTGACAAGTACTCAAAATCTCACTTAGAAATTGTCTCATTCATAAAGTCAGATCCAAAGTACTTGCTGTTCTTGCATGGTTTCTTTGATTTTCCTTCGAGGATGATGAAAACAATGACAACGATAAGGTGCTATCAACTGTACTGTCGTTCTTGGGACTTGTATGAGTAGTTAACCCCTCAAATTCGCGTGTGCCTTTTAGGGATAAATTTAGATCAAGATTGATCACCTCTGGGGCCGATAACTTTCTCTTTAATGTGCTTGTACCTTCTTGAACCACCATAGGTGTTTTTTGATTCCCTGTATTTTCTTGGACTCTTTCTTGTAATTTGGTAATAATGGGATTTTGGTTTTTTGAGCTTACTCCAACTTGAGTTTGCCAAAATCTTTGATTTGGGGCCCCCCTTTCATGCTCATTTCCAAGGGTTCTCCAGCAGGGCACTTGCCTATTCATGTGGAATTCAGCACCTGCAGGTATATATCCCTTGTTATTGCTTCGAAAAATCCTCTCAGCAGCCGATGATCCATAGAATCCATTAATTCCGGTCATAGAAGAAGTAGATCTGTTGCACGAAGGACTAAAAACAGAATTGGCATGGCGACCCCAAATGGCATCTCCATAGCTATTTAACAAGATTTCAATCAAATTAGGGCTTGTAAAATTAAAGTTCAGTAATAAAAGAACTAAATTCTTACCTTAAACTATGTAATATATATACATACCTTGAGAGAGGAGTTTGATTATAAGTTTGTAGCATAGGTAGCTGGTGTAGGTTATAAAGATGATGATCTCCACCATCAAGAAGAAGCCGTTGATCCGAAATAACTGCTGATTTTCGAAAATTCCATTAAATTTCAGAAAGAAATCCTATAACCAGAGAGAACAAACCCTAGTTTTTGCATCATATATATTAGATGACAAAATATAGTACCTTGATTAGGGTCATCAATCTTCTTACTTCTGTACATCTGATCAATCAACATTAATCGAAAGATTCAGTTCTAAATCAAATTGAACCCAAATCGAAAAGAGAACCCAGAAAAAAGTTCTGAAAATTAATTGGATAAAGTTTTCAAAATATCAAGATCACCTGTAGATGGCTCTTCACATGAGCAATACTAAGGCCTTTAATATTCATTAACTGAAGAACCAACTTTGGTGTTGCTCCTGCACCAATTTTTTTTATATTTGTAAAGTAAAAACAAATCAAGAACATTGATCCATGAAAATTGTTCAAAAATTACTGAATTAATTAATTAGGTTTAACAAAGTGTCAGAAGGACTCACGTTCTTGTCCTCCTAGTCTCTCAACTGCATGAATAAAGCAAAGATGGAGCTCTGGAGTCCATCTAAGTCGAGGGGTTTTCGATCTATTGTACTGTCTTATAGTTCCAGAGTTGGCCCTTTTTCCATTCTCTTCAACTGTACTATTGCTTGAACTATTAGGGTTGCCTTCATTCTCAGCCTGGTCCTCATCTCTCTCGTCTTCATCTTCAATCGGGTTTTTCTTGCTGCTTGTCGACTTGGAGCTTTCCATTAGGATCTCATCAACAGCTTGTTCTTCTACTCTTGATTGATTAATTTGGAATTTTTTTGTAGTTTTGATGAAGAGGAAAATAGGAATGCCTGGAGAAAATAGGGCTTGAAGGATTTTGGTGGTTTATTATGGAATTTAAGAAATGAAGTGATCTGTTCTTACTTTTATCTTAGAGCTAGAGGAAAGTAGATGGAGATTTATTCTTAACAAGAGGGCAGAATAACACTTGCAGAGAAAGTTGTTAGAATTGGGAATGAAAAATCCTTGTATTGGAATATAAATATGAGACCCCTCTCTCTCTCTCTCACACACACACACATACATATGATGGCCTACATGCATGTACATGGATGATCATGATATATATATATGGATCTACATGCATGAGAAATTACTCGAAAATATTAAAAAGAATAACGGTATCTAGTCTAGCGCTTCTTTGATGAGTAATTAATATCTTTTTAGAGTATATATGCATGGCAGAAGTAAGGACAGATTTATGAGAAACTTTAAAAATAATTTTCATAAAAATATATTATATATGAAACAAAATTTTATGGGTTCTTTTAATCATTCATGGATGGATAAAAAGGACACTACATGAACTCCATTGACCCTATATTAATTACTATATATTTGTACGCAGTATTAGACATGATTATTTACATGAGCTGAAATAGTAGTGCATGCATAAAGTGGAAATTTTATTGTGTAATTTATACTACTATGTCAATTATTGTGTACTTGTATCTTGATTGATACATTTTGATTGAAAAAGATCCCTACAAAAGCTCAAATGTTGTCTACGTCGTTTATCGCTCTTTTACAACACTATATATAACAATGAAAATTTTAAGAAGAAAGAAGAATGAGTCTTCAAGCCAACTATCAAGATAATCACTAGAAATTGTCCGCTAGCTTTTGGAGTTGAGATCTGAGAATTGGAGTTATTCAGTACAGCAATTATTAAAAATATTAATTATTTTGTCTAAATGAAGTGATAACAAATCTCACTGATCTATAAAAACCCATTTTTGTTGGTATCCCAAGAACTAAATCCAAAACCAAAAGATTAAAGAAACATCCCTAAAGAATCAAGGTCCCCACTAATAATTAATTAATTTGCCTCTTTGAACATTTATGTCTTTTCTGCCTCATCAACAATTCAAAGTTAAAAACTTAAGAGCTTGTTTGATCCTCATTATTCCCCCAATTTATAATTTTACCTACCACTAATTTAATATTTGATTTGACAACTGCTCAATTACAATCACATATTTCAAATATTTTTATATTTCCAATACATATTCTACCTCTCTCCTCATTATAATTTCACCAAATAATGAAAATCAAACAAGCTCTTAATGTTCTAATGATTTCTTCTATAAATTACTGATTAATTATATATATATATATTCATACAAGATAGTGGTTCGTTATAAGATTGACATCTTTTGAATATAGGTGCTCATTTTTGAAGACATGTTACCTTTCCACGTTTCCATTTTGATATAAAAAGTAAGTAAAACAATCATATTCAAAAATATGCAATAGACAAATATCTCCACCAATTCAATTTTTTTTTCATTCTTTATATATTTCTATATCTGAAACAAAATGAGAATACTAAGAGAGATCTTGAGTTCTATTTTTTTTGGGGTGGGTTGGGGTGAGGGGGGAATTCTTGAGTTTTGGATCCAATTAATTGCTGAAATTTATAAATGTGCTCTGGTTCTACCTTAAATTGTCAATCGTGTCATGTAGAGTAGCTCAAATACTTGTATATCAATTTTAGTTACGTTACATTATCTATTCAATGTGGGAATTATTATATATCCATTAACAATTTGCCCGAAATTATAGTTTAAGAAAATTCTTTGCAATTATTCATCATGACCAAGTAGTTGAACCCATGTATGTATATAATTGACAAAGTTGATGGTTTTGACCAAATTTTTGTGGTCCGTGAAATGGCAATATATATACTCTGCTCGTGTGAATTGTCAATTAATTTATTGGACTTAGAAATTTGGCAGCACAAAAGCTTTGCATTTCAACTTGTAAAACACTTGAATTCACAAGCATCTTGAGATAAAATTCAGCCGTCCAAGCAAATTTGGACATGGAAAAAGGCCATTTATTCATGTGATTTTGTAAAGAAAAGGGTGCTTGCATTTCCAGTCTTCACACATTCGAGCGTGCAAAAAGGTGGCTTCTATCACACGGTGAGACAACCATTTTGTGGGCTCAACTAATTGAATCAAAAGCCCTCGCTCGCTTCTCTTTGCATGCATTAAAATTGTGTAGCGAACGTACTCTATATATACAGAGTAATATATAACGTTTACTTTGAGATTATGAATAATTTGCTGCTTACATATTCAAACAGAAGTATATTCGATATATAGCACATACGTACGACCATTCTCTAAGCAATTTAACTTGACAAAAGCCTATATATTTCAAAGGAACAGGCCTAGTGACAACATGTACCATGCAGTAACTCAATATCACGTCTTAACTAGAATATCCATATACGTAGTATATACTATATACAGCATCTAATAAATCATATTCCACTACTATATAAAGAATAACAAGAATTTCATCAATTTCACGCACATGTCGACACCACAAGTTCATTGCCAGCCATTGTAGGTATAGGCAGAAATAATCTGGTTGTAACACCTTGCCATTAATTAATCACGATACTTTTCTTTTCGTGTGACTGTATGGATACACGCCACCTGCATTTTATTTTAATAGGTCCAACAACAAAAACCCTAGCTAGGATAGGAATGAGTGATACTACTTTTGCAAAGAAACAAACGTAAGTTAATTAATATATTAGACTCGGCTCGGCTGTCCCTATAAATTCGAGGGTCAACGGTTTCCTAACACGAATGCATAGAAAAGTAGTGGTTTGTATTCCAAATAATAATTAGAGAAGGGGGGAAAGAGTTTGCTTGTGAATATTAATAAATGCAAGTTGGTGAGGAAGATTCAGTTCCAGTCACCCAACCTGTAAAGTCAGTCCCTGCATTTTCTTCTGTCAATTCTCCCATTTTTCCCCCTCTCCATATTTATTTATTATTTTTTAAACACTTTTAATCTTCTTTAAAGTTCGTGAGGCTATTAATGCGGATCTATCTTTCCTTTGACAATTTTCAACGGGGTATGTCTGTCTTTTCCCAAATATTTTAAGTTTTTAACCCCATATATCATGCATGATCAGCCCTCCATGCAATGCATATTGTATATATCCTCCAAATATTCCTAATTAAAATAAAGAAGATATCATCATCATCAAGTATGCATCATGGATTTGCACCATCATGCATATATAAATATATATATATATATGATGAAGTGAAGATTAATTATGGCACACTAGCGTCAAACAACTAAGACCCCGATTGGTTTAGACTTTTTCAAAACTAAGTTTCACTCAAACTCATTTTTATGCACATCATTATTAATTTACATGTAAATTTGTAGTTTTTCTTTATTTTACAGTCTCACATTCTCTTCCGATATCACTTTTCACAAAAGCAATTCTCAAAAGATCTAAACCATACACACCTTAATTGGCTTGACTCGTTGGCCTTGTGCATCCTAACCAAAACCCTAACCGCATAACACAGAGTTAGGGTCGTTTCAAGGGTCTAGTTATGATCGCTTAGTCCTTATCAAAATTTTGAATCGAGTAGAAAATCTTTTGTTTCAATGTATTTAAACTGGTGCATTAACTTCTTGACTCGATTAGTCGATCCCCTTTACCAGTCTTGGAATTGAGTTTCTGGAATAGGACTGCACGCGCCCAAACTAGGCTTTGGCAGGTTTGCCCTTGTGACAAGTGCAACATAATTTACATATTATGGAAGTGAAGCTCGATCATGATGAGCTTTGCTCATACCGTCTTTTATCTCTTTTTCACGACAATAAAATATAAAAATAATTAATGTGTGGAAATTGAGTGAATGAGAATTGCATAGTACTCATGATTCAAGAAATATGAGGTTAACAAATACTTTCGTTTTTTATTTTATTTTACTTTTTTTCTGAAGCAAGAAATGCTTTATTTTGAACTAAAAATAAAGACAAAAATACTTATAAAGTCGTCAAAAGGGGACTTTGTTAGAACAAGAACTTTTACAAATTAGAGAGTGTCAACTGCCAAAAATATAGAATACATTATAAATTACGTAACGATAATTATATCCATATTATCGCTTATTCTCAGTGTTACATCCTTAATTCCATAAAAAAATAATTAGGGATTTTAGTCATTATTACGAATGATATTCACCGTCGATCAGGTCGAATTTGGTTGAGATCCAACGACTGACATCGTTTTCATGAAAACCCCAAAATATACTCGAATAAACATCCAATCAATTCGCAATAATAATTTTATTCGTACACCTAATCTCCAATACGTATGCATGCTAAGAGAATATTACAAAAAAAATGCTTCAATAATTGTGATAGAAAGGCATTTTTAGTCTTCCTTGTCAAACATTTTTATGTGTCCCACGTGAGTGACATCTCACCAGCCATGTTCATTTCCATAGTTTTTTGTGATTTTGATTCTCAATAAATTACTACTTTAATTGGTTTCATAAGGTGCTGGAATTTTTAGATGTAACCACGAAAGAATGTTATAGCTTTGAAGATGATAAAGCCCAATAATATGGGAAAATTTATGCTTGAAGAGGTAGTGAAAAATAAAACACGTTATAGTTAGTATATTATTATCATGACAAGTCGACATTGCTCTTTTTTATTACGCGGAAGTGTTTGGCCTTCCATTCTGTGTAGTGCGCTCCCATTTATGATTTTTGAACGGGGCGTATTTAGAAGATAGTGGAAGGGGTAGCCCAAACTTGAGACCCCTAGCCAAAACACTAAAATAAAATTTTTTTCAATCTTTTAAAGGGTAAAAAAGAGTTTTTTCCCCCTAAAAATAAGGTAGCCGCGGCAGAGGGTGACCACCTAGTTTTATGCCCCTCTTTGTAAAGAATAGTAGATGGGATTGGCCTTTTCATTCTTCATTGCAACTTGTATACTTTGCAGATCTATTGAATCATCGCATACTAAGAATAGTACGTTAGAGGGAAAAAAAAAGATTCTAATTACATTATCTCAATATTTATTCTTTAATTACATTCATGGTCGTCAATTATGCCATCTAAAATTAAGTTTACAACGTTGTAAAAGAGCTTAGTGTTTTTCATGTAGTGTAGTACGTATTTATAAATTCTTCAAACATGAAATGTTTCATTATAAAAAAAGATGGTGATGCATTCAAGAAACTGACCCACCAATAGACTATCCTTTCAGACAAGATATTCTAGATATTGTCAACATTGGTACGTAAATAATAATGATATTAATATAACTTGTAATTAATAATAAAAATTACTCTTAATGGACACTAATTAATAATTAATTCGTGCATAGGTGGCCCTTTAGTAAGCAAGAGATTCCATGTTTAGCTCAGGGTCAGTATATCTGTCACTCTTCACCAATTTTTTTAATGCAGTTTTTCAAAATGAAAATGGCGGAATATAATATTAGTATTGTGTATTTTATATTATTGCAGTCTCAGAATTAATTGGTATTAATTCTTTATTTCATTCCCAAGTCATCCCTTTGGTTGCTAGGTCACACTTCTCTTACAACTCACTCTATCAATGAATGAGTAGTTCATTTATAATTTGGAAAGAAGTATCATTCAGTATTTTAGAAAGTGAAGTGTGAAAAAAATGTTGAGATTAAACATTAAGCTTTTGCACATTTAAACGCACTAATTCGTGATAAAGTCCAAGACCTGCCGAAGCGTAGATTTTAAATTTCGAGTATAAGCCGTCCAAAGTGCAAGAGGATGCTTCAGTTATTGAGATTAATTAACTAATATTGTCTTGATCCTAAAAAACCACTATAATTTGTTTCAGATTTTGGATAATCAGTTTCTAGAATTGGTTTCAGATTTTGGATAATCAATTTATGTAACGGGTATAAGATCATTACTAAGATGATTGTCTCAGTACAAAATTCCATTTAACTTAGCATTCCTAATTTTTATTTAAGTGTCAAAAATGTGTATTGAATTTTGCATGACATATTTTACGTGTGATATTTTTCTGAGCATGCAAATTTATTTTCTTGGCCAAAAAGAAAGTGTTTAGGTGTGCGGATACTTTCTTAGGCACTAAGAATTTCGAAATCATGCATATCTTTAGTTTTCTTTTGTAATGTCTTCTACTTACCTTATTTAACTATTTTAAAATTATATGCACGTTAAGTTGATTCTTACAAGGAAAGTTTATGTGTTTATGGTATACTAATAGTTTGTTCTAGGCAACTTTACATAAATCAACCAATTTATCAAATCAATATCAACCACATATGTTTCACAAAAAGCAAATTTTCACACTTCCCAATAATCTTTCTTTACTTCCTTATCACACATTCTCCTATGAATTTAACTTTCAAAAACATAAAGCTTCCAAAATGAGTTCTTATATTCAACTTTTCCTTGTATATAAATACTATATATTTGGTAATTTGATTGTTGACTTGTACAAGAATTCAAAGGCTACACTATATATACGGACATTCTCTTATAGGTTGAAAACAAGAGAATCAAGCAAAACCTCTTGCAATATCCAAGAGCTCGACACGCTTCCAAAGTTGTGTTTGATTTTGACATTCTTTCGGAGTACGTTTGTAGGCGAACAACAATTTGCAAGGGATTCTACGTAAGTTTGAAGGGTTTAGGAGTTCAAGTATCTGACGATGAGTTCGACAAATCTCTAGGAGCTTGATGTATGTTTCGAGAGAAGCTCGGTAGAGAAGAAGAGAAGAAACAAGGAGAGTTGTATTTATAACATGACAAAGAGTGAAAAGAGGGAGTTCTTTTATAAGTTTTCCTTTTGTGTGTTTTATATTGTGATATCACTTAATCTTTTTTCTCTATACTAAACATTCACAAGTGTTAGTGAATCGTTTGTCCCATGGCAAGTGTGCCCGCGGTTTTTCCCTTTTTGAGTTTCTGCGTTGATAATTCTGGTGTTATTTTTATTCTGCACATGTACTCGCGCGAGTTGGACATATCTAGGTCACGTTGTGTTAAACACCAGATAAACTATTTAAGTAACTAGGTAGGATACATATTGATTAAGATCTAGATAACCACGTTTTCACATATTGTAACCCTTAAACGTCTATTCTTCGCGTCTCGTTTGATTAACTTAGCGAGCCAATGATCGATAATGTTCGAGCAGCGTTAATATCCTTGCATACATTGGGTAGTCGACGGCATGGGTGAGAGAAAGTTAATTTGCTGCATAAGAGAAAAAGCTTTACATCATAAATCATTTGGGAAAACTTCTGCAGTGTTTTGCCCAAACATCGAAAAATCAGTTAGCTAAGATTTTCAACAATGGTGATTTGGGAAAACTTTTGCAGTTAGTGGCGTACCCAGAATATAGTCGGAGGGATAGTCGAAACTTAACGACCCTAGTCGAAGTACTAATTTTTTCTTTCAAAGGGTAAAATCAAACAATGTTTTTCTTCAAAAAAATGGGTAGCCAGGGATTGGGGAGGCTTCCCTCCAGGTCCGCCCCTGTCCGCAGTGTTGCTTCCAAACACGTATTCTCTTGTAGCAATGTTTTCTTCTTTTTCTCTTTTATTTTTTTTGGGTTATGCACCATCACGAGCGCCCACATTTGCCCGCCCCTAGGCCTTGATATAAGAGGTAAATCGCGGGATATGCTTGGACTGACCAGGGTTGGTGTGTGTTTTTACTAGCTTCCACCATGGGTCTCTTCAAGATTTGAACTCTTAATGTCTCCCAACTATATATTTTTCATCCCACCGCCTTTGCCAATCCAGCCGTGCCCTAGAGAGGGGCTGTAGCAATGTTTTTTATTTTGATTTTGATTCTGATTCTTTATCAGTTTGTTCCAATCCATTTGATATACATATGAGAAAAGCTCGACATTTCCATTTTCTATGGAGTCAATATGGGCTCCTTTTATAGCGCCCAAGTTCCAATGAAAAATGACATGTGTGAAATGACATGTAGAGCCCGTGTGATTTTACACGTGTAATTTTTTCAATGATATTGTTGGCTCTACAGAAAAAACCAATCAAACACTTCTGCACATGCTCTTCACAAGTAGAGGATGTAGAGGCTTTGGCACATCCTAAAGGATTAGAAATCGCACATCTTGAGTTCGTATGATGTTTTCTTTCTTTTTTTCTCCCTTTTTTTAATTCTATTAAAATATGAAAAATAAACATATGTGCTGTTGGAATTGATGTCCAAGGTCTAATTAGTTAGATCGAGTCTAATCGGGTTGAATTAATTAATAAGATTACTTAATTGCATAGTTCAGTTATAGGCCCGTAGAAGCCCAATTATGATTAGAGTTTTGCACCCTACAACTATAAATATACATCTTATGTTTAGAGTTTAAAATAGATGATAAGGAAAAAATTTGTATGAGAAATTTTACAAGATAAGATCGTGGATATTCTGTTGATTTCTTGGTAGCACTTGAAGTTGATAGAACCTTAAACATACCCCCGTAAATCCACTTTGAAGTTGTTTGTTGTCAGGAGTTCCAAATCCATTATTGTCGTATGGATTACGGTAAGAGGTTGGACAGTTGCACAACTGTGGTGATGAGCATTGCTCCAAAGGTTAATCAGGATTTGCAATTCACGGCGTTCATCAAAAAGGTATTCTTCTATTACGAATTCTTTTGAAGTACAAGGTCGATCCTAGGCATAGAAATTGAATGTTTACTTAATTTTTCCGCTGTGCATATATTGTTCAATTCCTAAAAGTCGTATCAGAGCTTGCCTTGTTTCTCGTTAGAATTTGTTTTATATTTTGATGAACTTGTCAATAATTGTTATTGTTATATATCAATTTGATTTTGGTATTGACACAACTTTTCTTTTAAATAATTAAAATATATAATTTGATTTCATTACCTGAATCTTTGATTTGGGAAGCATGAATGGAGAACCAAGAAGAGAAGGAAAAAATAAAAAATTGGACATTGAAGACGGAATAGCAGTGGCCGGCTGTGGCCAACTGTTTGCTGCTGCTGGCAGTGACAAACTGTTCGCCACCACCGCTGCTGTAGCAGCGAGATGCTGCTGCGCATTTATCAGTGCGTCTTACTGCAACAGCAACAGTGTGTGGTGCAGCTACTGCAAGTAGTTTAGGTTGACGCCGGCAGTGGCTAGCACTCCAGATTCCATCCATGCCGGCTACTGCCAGCGTCTGATCAGTTTTACTGTGGCGGATAAGGTTTGGGAAACCCTAGCCACCACAAGTCTGAAGATGGAGAGACATAGACTCTTGTGCAATTTCTGGAACTGTACAAGAAGCCCCTCAGGTTTTGAACCAGAAGGAGAAGGTATATGCAATTTAGGAAATTGCATTTAAGTCTTTCAGTTTTAATATTTTAATGGGGCAGCCTAATAATTTTTAGAAATTACTTAGGCAGTCCCTAAGTTTTGAAAATTCATAGATTGACACTGAAGTTTTGAAAATTTCTGAATCAATCTCATATTTTTTAAATTTGACAAATTGCTCTTTGCATTAGAATTATAACTTAAAAGTTTCGTAAAATTTTAGAATTTTTTGATTGAGTCCAAATTTAAACTTTGTGAAAGAAAATTATTTTGCCAAAATTGTTTATTTGGATAAAGTTGAATTTTGAATTAATTCAAATTGTAATTTCAACTATAAATCTTTCCAAAAAAAAACTTATATTAAAGTATGACTTTGATATTAACTATAAAATCAAGAGTTATTTATCTTAATCCCCAATTTCTAATAAAGTTGGTTAATTAATAGATTAATTTATTGACTTTATTGATGCGAAATTACTTATTTAATTGGATTAATTATTTAATTTTGATTGATCTGTTCCATCTTATCCAAATTGGTTTAAACGATTGTTGTTAATACCAAATCTAGAAATTGATATTTTAATTAATATGTTATATTAATTTAATGGATTTAGTGGATTATTATGGACTTAAACTATATGATTGTTTGTAATAAACTAGTATAAGATACTAGTTATGATTGCATAGTTAATTTATTTTCTTTTCTTTTCTGTTTGAGATATAACAAAATAATTTGTATTTGATACACATTGGAAAATGAACATGGAGAATATTTCATTTGAATTAGATGATTGAATATAAAGTATCTTTTTTATGGCTCAAGAAGATTGGGGAAAAAAAAGATTGAGTAGATGTAATCTGTAATGATCCATGGTTATTAGTTATGTATAGTTAGTTACATATTAGATGTTATTATTATATATGATTACAATGAGACCGATCCCTTAATTAAAATATTAAATTCGTGTTAAATTTTAATACATGTCTTCCATTGTTATAGTGAAAAACTAGAGTTCATTACCGATGTTAGTTTGTTGAGTAACTCAAAGCCGCTCGTTCATGAATATACTTATCACTATGAAACATATGATGTTTCTAAACAGTGGGTTGAATTTAACTAAAGTTTTATTTCTTGTTGAATGACTCAAGGAAATAAAATTTTAGAG
>CAVNYN010201279.1:7335-17798 GCA_963692815.1 Nyctanthes arbor-tristis
AATTCTTTAGAAGTTACCTTTAAGAACTCTATAATTTATAAGAATTTCATTCAGTGAAATGAAAGAAACCAAATGATGCAAAAGCATCTAGTATATTCTCACAACTCACCACTAATAATGGGTTTTTTGGAGTCTTTACAAGAAAGCACAATCTAGGGTTTACCTCAAATGGTTTCACTGGAACTTGGGGGAGAGAGGGCAATCTGGTGGGTGCCGGAAGTTGGGTTATCCTGATCGCCAGAAGTTGTGGTTTGCTTGACTGGAAAGTCGACTTCTGCTTCAACAGAACTTGTCAGTGAGAGAGGGGCAGACTGGCGGCTACTCTCGCTGCGATTGCTGGAGCTTGGGTGGAGATTGGTCAGACAAAATATGGAGAGGGAAATTTTTTGGGGTTTGATTTTGGGGTTTCTGATGAAAAGTGGTAGATTCTCAGCTTTTGTGTTGTTTCTAAATTTTTTTTGGGTATATTTTGCATGCTGGCACACCACGCTAGTGTGCCACATGTACCCTACCAGCCTCTGGGAGGAGAAACGAACTAGTTAATCTATCACAAATACTATATATGGCGGGTTCTCTACTATTTTACGGCGGGTTCTCCACTCTTTTATGACAGTTTGCTACCTTCCCAACTACCCATTTTTCTTGTAGTGCCTTAATCCCCTAGGAAATAAAGGTGCAGGAACTTTAATCCCCATCATCTCTGAATTATCAAACAATGCCCTAGAAGCATCTAGTTTATCGAACTCATCCTTAGGATTGTAAACTAATCTCCCATCATGCATACCATAGAGTTCAATCAAGCTTTTCCTTGTCGCATTAAAAGTAATCCCCTTGACATAAGACCTAATGAATCCAATATTTTTATCATTAGTTAGTGGATTCATTTCCCCTAAACAGTCAGCATTAGCATAGAATAATCTAACCAATCTTTCACTAAATAACTGTATAGATTCATTAAATTTCATCTGTCAAACTGTTGGAAATAATAAACAAAAAGGAGTCCATCATCCACAAAGAATTTAAAACTTAACAAATTTTCTTAGAATTATAGGCCTGCTATCAAAATTAAGAAAAATATTCCCAGCAGTCTCATTCAGAAAATTCAAGGTTGGGAAACCCTCACCTTCTTCAACACCCTTCTCATCTCGCAATTTGCTAGGCATTGATTTCACTTTCTTTTTTCCTTTGGTCAGCTTCTTGGTAACTTTCTTAACTACCTTCCCTTTGTCAATGGGTTTGTTGGAGGATGCCACGAGAGAATCAACTAGTGTAGTAGGCTCTGTTATAAGAACATTGATGGCCTTTGGATAGGGTGAGTGACTAGCATTTCTGGAATGACTAATGGAACGGTAGTGGTCCACCAATCAATTCCTCCATTACCACCCTTATTTTGGAGCAAGTCAAATGGCTAGAAGTCTCTTTCTATTTGCCTGAGTCATCCTCTCATAATTTAGGATCGTTGTGGCTCTCTTCATTTCCAGTTGTTTAATTCTTTCCATTATTGATTACAAATTGGGGAAAGAATTTTTATAAGTTTCGAAGAAAAGAGAGAGGACGAATGGAATGGAAATTGCAGACGTGTGCTCTTCCGATCTCTAAAAAGTTTCTTTGGGAACGAGAATGGGTGTGTAAGAGGATGAGCAAGCGAGGATTCTGATTGGTATTCGTCAGGAGGAAGTTGAATGATCAGAAAGATATAATTGTGGTTTAACCAACCAGGTAAATTTTTGGCGGGGTACCCAAATTTATTTTGGGCTTTGAAAAATAAGAATGAATCCTTTGACCAATAAGATGGTAAGTAATTTAGGGCTCAATATGGTATGACACTTTAAGCCCAACATGAAATAATGTTCTGAGCCCAACATTTATAGCCCAAGTAATTTAAGAAAATAATAAGGGTTACTAATCTATTACTGGTCTTTGGGCTTGAGGTTGTGGTCCAAAATGACAATTTCTAAGCCCATATGTGTTGTAAGCCTAGTTGCAATTAAAGCCCAAAGTTTAAGTGTTCTTAGCCCAATTATATGGATCCGTTTGAAGGCATTTATACCTTTTAATGCGGATCATGTATTGAGGTTGTTTTGGGCCTGATATTTGGGCTGATCTAAGTGAAATTTTCTTTTAGCCTAAATATTACTCAAGATTTGAAGGTCAATATACCTACTTGTAGTATATGCAAGTATTTCCCACGTTAATGTTCAAATTTGAATTTTTGAACAAGATAATCATGTGTCATAACGGCAACTCCAAGATTCTCTGTCGACTTACTACTAGACTTGCAAGGCAACAAGCTTATCAAGTCAATCAACTCCTAAAATATACTGCAAATGGGGATTCCCATCCAACCTGAGAGTCAGGAGGTGGCGCAACTGACCGATTCAGACGTCTCAAGCCACCAGTGTTTGAAGAAGCTAAAGATCCTAGATCTGAACCATAAAACACATGTTTTATTATGCACAGATACCTGAAGGAGAGAAGGTTAATTGTGCTTCATTTATGCTTCACGGCAGTGCCAGATACTGATGGGATACTTTCAAAAGTATGGGTGAGACTGAACATATGACTTGGGACGAATTTTGTGAGGAATTCCAAAGCAAATATTTCTTGATAACTTTGAGAAGTGAGAAGTTGAATGAATTTATGCATCTAAAACAATAGCAGAAAACTGTCACGGAGTATGTGCAAAAGTTTGAAGAATTGTTTCGTTTTGCTTCACATATGGTGAACACTTTGGAAATTAAAGATCAATCATTTGTCAAAGGATTAAGACACGAGTTAGTCTAAGACATTCAAATGTTTGGCATTCAGCAACTATTGTGGATTGTGATCTCTTAGCAGAGCAAGTCGAAGCCAAAATAATTTAAGCTAGATAGTTTTGTGCTCACAACAAGGGGTCAAGTTATAGAGAAAGTTCATCTTCTAGGAAAAGATGGAATAAAGGGAGCCATAAGGGGTTGAAATACCAGTCTCGTGCTAAAAAGCCAAAGATTTAGGATTGTACTAAACCAGGTGAAGCACCCAACTATCCAACTTGTAATAACACTCATTTTAGCCTATATCGCAAGCAAATGGGTTTATATTACAGATGCGGTAAAGGTCATATGATTCGAGATTACCCATTGAAGCATAATCAGCAGAAGAATAGGAAGCCCACTGGAAGAGTTTTTTTTCATAATGCAATCAAATGAAAATAAAGCTGGAAATGCTATAGCATGCACGGTATATTTGCTCGAACAATTTGTTTATACATTATTTGATTTTTGAGCTAGCCATTCATTCCTATTTAGTGCATTTTTGCGAGAATATCAAATACTAGGTCACATGGAAACTCTTGAATTAGACGTTAAGATGCATTCAAGACAGTCGGTGATTACTGCACAATACGTGCCTAATGTTCCCATTTGTGTAGGAACTAAAGAGTATTGTGCCAATTCAATCATTTTTGAACTAGTAGATTTTGATCTTATTTTAGGAACGGATTGATTGTCAGAACATGGTGCGTTTATGAACTTTTGATTGCAGATTCTAAGTTTTCATGGCCAAGCACCTATACATTTTCCCTAGACTCACAATAATTCTCGAATCATTATCTCAACAGTGCAAGCTAAGAAATTGATTTCTTAAGGGCATTCGGGATATTAGGTTATTTTGCATCAAGTTCAAGGAAATACTCCTACTCCACTTGCAAATGTACCTGTTGACGTATTCCCTGAACATTGAAGTGAAATCACTATTGAGGTGATTCCCGTTACGCAGCTGATATCCAGAGTGCCATATAGGATGGCCCCAGCTGAAGTCAAGGAATTGAGGGAGCAATTAGATGAGTTATTGAAGAAAGGTTTTATCCGACCAAGTGCATCACTGTGGGGTGCACCAGTGCTGTTTGTAAAGAAGAAAGGCATGTTGACACAGTTATGCATAGATTATCAAGGATTGAGTCAAGTCACCATTGCTAAATACCCTCTACCTAGGATTGATGACTTGTTGGATCAATTAAGAGATTTAGCAGTTTATTGAAATATTGATTTGAGGTCCGGATATCACCAGGTGAAGACTAAGGAGGAAGATATTCCCAAGACAGCATTTAGTACCTGATATGGTCACTAAGAATTTTTAATAATGTCATTCGGCTTAACTAATGCTCCCATGGTGTTCATGGATCTTATAAACTGAGTTATCAAGAATCATCTTGATGAGTTCGTAATAGTATCCATCGATGATAACTTGATATATTGGAGATCCGAAGATCATACCTATGGGACTTTAGGAATGGTATTAAAAAAAAGAGAGGGAAAGATATTAAATAAAAATGAAGTAGAAGAACCCAGATTCCAAACGAACAAATTCAAACTTGAAAAGGATCTTTCTAATTCTCGAAGAATGAGGGGAAAATGGATTGATTGAGAAAGATCTCTTGTTCTTATTATAGGATCGTAATTGGATCCACATATGTTTGGTAAAGAGAACGATCTTCTCCTTTGAAAATAATCAAAAATGGGAAGTGTCAAAGTAGAACATGAAAACGTAACTAAATGTGTCCTAGTTACTCTTCGGGACAAAGTGGAAGAAGGGAGGGGATTCTCAAATGTGGAAAAGGATCTAATGAATTCGAAAGAATTGAACGAGGAGCCGCACGAGGAGAAAATCTCATGGACGGTTCTGTGGAGTGGCAGTAAAGGTGACTTATCTATCAACTTTTCCACTATCACCCCAAAAAACCAGCCCTGCATAAAGTTGCCAGAGTACGATTAACCTCTAGATTTGAAATCACTACTTATATACCCAGTTTGGCCATAATTCGCAAGAACATTCTTCAGTCTTAGTAAGAGGGGAAGGGTTAAGGATTTACCTAGTGTAAGATATCATATTGTTTGAGTAAGTGTCTATCACCTCTTTATTGGAATGAAGTTGGGGAGAATTGACTCACTAAGATGGAATTACTACAAGACATGGTCCAAGTGGTCGAGAAGATCAAGGAGAAGTTAAAGATCGCTCAAGATCATCAAAAGAGTTATGTCAGTAGAAGGAGACGACCACTAGAATTCGAAACTGGAGATCAAGTGTTTATCAAAATCTCACCAATTAATAGACGTTGCGCTTTGGGAAGCGTCGCAAGCTAATCCCCCGATATATTAGACTTTTTGAGATAACATGGAGAATTGGTAAGGTGGCATATGAGATTAAACTCCTGCCACATATGAATAGGATTTATCTTGTATTTCATATTTCAACTTTGTGAAGGTATATTCCTGATCCTTTTCATATACTTCCATAGGTACTGACTGAGATTCAACCTCATTTAATGTACAAAGAGTGACCAATTAAGATCTTGATGAAAGGCACTAAGAGGTTGAGAAATAAATAAGTTCCTATTGTACAAGTGTTGTGGAAGAGTGAAATTCTCAATGAAGAAACATGGGAATGAGAAGACAAAAGTTCGTATCATTGGCCAATAAAGAAACATGGGAATGAGAAGACAAGGGTTCGTCTCATTGACCATCTAGTGCAAGAATAAATTGTTGGAATTGGTGTTCAAGGTCCAATTATGGACAGGGTTTTACTGGGTCGAAATTATTAATTACATTAATTAATTGACTCATTATGTTGTAGGCCCATAAGAGTTGAGTATGACTAAGGTTTTGCATCCTACAACTACAAATAGAGGCATCTTGTGTTTAGGGTTTGCATGGGGGAATATTCACAGGATGAATTTTTACATGATATGATCGTAGATATTATATCAATTTCTTGCTAGCATATTAAATTGATAGAACACTAAACATACTCCCAAAAATCTGCTTCAAATTGTTCATCGTTGTGAAGTTCTAAATCCATTCTTGCTGTGTGGATTACCGTTAGAGGCTGGACAATTAGACAGTTGTAGTGACAAACATTGATCCAATGATTAATCAGAACTTGGAGTATGCGGCGTTTATCAAAGAGGTATTTTTCCTATCACAGATTCTTTCTAACTAGGCATAGGAATTGAATATTTATTTAATTTTCTATTGTGCATATATTGTTCAATTCCGAACAGTGATATCAGAGCCTATCTTGTAACTTATTAGAATTTGTTGCTTTGAATGAATTTGAAAATAGTCATTATTGTTTTGTTATATATCAATTTGATTTGGTAATTGACAGATAAATTTTTACACATAGGATTTCTAAGTAGCATTGAAATTTGATTTTAATGAAAGTTTGAATATGATTTGATATGGTAAAACGGATGGAAGCAACTCGTGTTTGAAATTGCAGCGGCATCGGGTGTTCAACTTGTTGTGGAATAGCTAATGACACATATTCTCTTTTGCCATTATTGGGGTTGAATAAAGGTGGTATAGCTGCAGTTTTTGCCACTGCCACTGCCACTGCTAACTTTAAGAGCGTTAAAGACATTTATAAGTGCCAAGTTAATCTAAATAGGGGGGAAAATAAAGCTGAAATGCCCCTAAGAGTATGAGAGGTGGATTAGTAAATGCTCCTATAAATGGTGCCCCTACTAATAAATAGGAGCGTCTTGGATAGAAAAAACTCCCCCTATTAATTAATATGTATGCCATGTAGGCAAATTTTTCTATTAGAGGCATATATTTAAATGTCCCAAATAAATTTAAACAAATACGTGCACTTATTAATGCACATAATATTATTAAATTAGTATTAGCTATAGAGACATATCCATGTGCCCCTAATATGTTCAAAATTTAATAAAATATTTAATTTAGTTATATCCACACATTATATACATATATATATATATTCATTCATTATTTTATAAATCAAAATGTTCTAAATAAATTGAGTCAGTATATTAATATCAAAAATAAAATTATAATATCAAAAGTAAATTGTACATGATAAACCTTTGCAAATGAAATAGAATATTATTTGATTGAATAGTATTCGAAAGTACAACTACAATCAACACGAGTTGATAGACAATTAGACATATCCATAAAATGGTAACAATAATTACATACATCTAGTGACAAGGCAAAACCTAGTTTGGTTTAATTCGTCTTGTCCACGAGGGATGTCCTTGAACTCCCAAGTCATATTGAAGTAAATATGAAGTCTACATCATTGAGTATTGTGTAAACAATCTATGATGGTACGACATCTACCACAGATACTAAGAGGAGGACTGTTGTTACTCATCAAGCATTTCTTGTCTCTCATATTCTTCATCCCATATACTTTCCCAAGCTAAAAAGAAGAAAAAGAATTACTATGAAAATGAAAATAATATAATTGCTAATTGACAAACCAAGCCTCTTGAAAGAATAAGTTTTTCTCCCTTAACTCTTCACCAATTAACTAAAAGGAAGAAGAAAAATCAATCATCCATCGCAGTCATACATTTGTTCTTAAATTCTACAATAATTAATACACACACTAAAAAAATAAATAAATGAAGAGAGAAGTTCACCTTGAAATCGGTGGAACATGTTGTATATTTGTTGCATCCCCCCCCCCAGAATATAATTTCTTGGCAAGATTTCATGTCGTTTAACTTTGTAGGCTAAACAACATAACTATTAGAAATACTAAATAAGTAAGAGAAACAAGCTAGAACTAAAGAAAACATGAAGGCATTTTAAACAATACAAAAGAGTTGGAGATGAGCACATTGGGCATTGCAAGGATATACAAACAATTTTGCTAAAAGAAAAATGAAGGTTTGCCCACCTCAAGGCCTTTACTATTCAGTGCCATAGATGTTGTTTCCCTCTGATTAGATATGTTTCTTCAATAATTAGTAATCACCCCGTTTATTCTTGAGAAACCCCAACCTCCATCTCCATCTGCCCTAAATTTCACACATAATCTACCTCTTTTTCTCTGCAAGCAATGAATCTGGAGATATTTTAGAAACATTGTCACCATCATTAGCTGATCAAATGAATCTCTGTGATGGAATCGGTAAAGGACATAAACATTTGACTTCTACTAATGCATCTTAATTAATTACAAAATCATAATTAATGTTTTTATATTGTATTACATCTATTATACTAGAATTACAGTTTACTCTGGGCATAAGAGTTATAGCTTATGTTGGATTGATGAATTTCTTGTGTATGTATGGATAATGCAATTGGATGTAGTCAATAAAGTACACCATTAATTTCCAATTTGTTTTAACTACTAATTGACTCACAGGGGGACTAAACAAAATTCATTGAATATATTTAGGTCTCAAATAATCATTTAAACAAAATTAGTAATATTAGCAAAGATTCAATTTAAACAAAATTAGTATAACAAATAATAACAAAACCCTTAATCAAAATCAAGGATCACATTGTTGCAATTCGAAGGAAAGGAATTAACCCATCAATGTTTACAAAAATATGGGTGAAAGATGAAAGGAACAAACAGAACATACATTCATAGTGGGAAAAGTTTATCAACAAAGACTTACCTTCTTCTACAGTTTCTCCATAGTGGTTTCTCTATGGGAAGGCTCTGGTGGTTTCTTAAACGTGAAGATGGAATTTTGGCTAGAATGAAATGGGTTGAGTGATGATTAAGATTAGGTTAAATTATTGTTATGAGTGTTTAAAAAAGCAAAAGCCATTATTCGGTGTTAAATTTTGGAAAATAACTATGGGCCATTTTATTACCCGTGTAAACAAATGTTAATGTTGGTGGAATTTACTTTTGCCCCTAATTAATTTTTAGGGCTGTTTTATTGGCCCTAAATATCAGTAATAGAGGCCAAACATACTTTCATCCCTAATTAATTATTGGGGCTTTTTTATTTGCCACAATTATTCTAAATAGAGACTAAACATACTTCCACCCCTATCATTATTAGTAGGGGGCATATCTCTTATTTTGCCCCAAGTTGATTGCCCCCAATGCACTCAAAGTTGATAGCAGCGATGGGTAGCGACAAACAATTTGCCACTGCCAGTGGCGAACTATTCACGCCACTGTTAAGATGTTGCTGCAAATTCAATAGCGCGTCTCACTACTACTGCAGATAGTAAAGGTGACGCTGGCAGTGGTTGATGCTCCAAATTCTACCCATGCAGCCTGCTACCGGCGTTAGAAATGTCAACTGTGGCGGCCGGTGTTTATGAAACCCTAGCCACCACAAGACTGAACATGAGAAGATGGGTTGTGCAATTTCAAATATTGTACAAGAAGCCCCTTAGGTTTTCATCTAGAAGAAAAAGGTTTTTGCACTTTAAGAAATTGCATTTATAGTCCTTCAGTTTTAAGATATCTTTGGGGCAACCTTGTAGTTTCTAAAATTACAGTAAGGACCCTAAGATTCCATATATTTTATGTGAGTCTGAATTTGCAATCATAAAATTTCAAAAGGCTTGAAATTTCTCAAATTATGTCAAAGTTTCAACTTTACAAAAATTGTTTTTACCAAAATTGCGTATTTGGATTAAATTGTTTTTTTACCTAGTTAGTATTTTGATTTTATATCATTTAACTACAAATTAGACCACACGTCCTTTGATTTATTTTTTGAAATCCCCATCTATTAATAGAGTTGATTAATTAATATGATTAATTAATTCATTTTATTGATACGAAATTACTTAATTAATTAGATTAATTATTGAATTTTAGATTGATTCGTTCTACATTGTCCAAAACGTTTAGACGATCATTGTCAATACCATAAATCTAGAAATTGATATATTTATTAATATTTCATATTAACTGAATGGATTTAGTGGATTATTATGGACTTAAACAATATGATTGGTTGCAATGTACTAGTATAGGATACTAGTTATGATTGCATGGTTAATTTATTTTCATTTTTTGTTTGATATACAACAAGATTATTTGTATATGATACAAATTGGAAAAGGAAAAATGGAGAATATATATATTTGCATTTAACATTAGATGATCGAATGCGATGTGTTCTAAGGATTAACCATCTAGTCTTTTTGATGGCTAAAGAAGATTGGGTAGATGTAATCCATAATGATCTGCACTTATTAATTATGTTACATATTGGATGTTATTATTATACATAATTATGATGAGACCAATCCTCCAATTAAAATATTAAATTCGTATTAAATGTTAATACATGCCTTCCACCAATGTCAGCCTATTGAGTCACTCAAGGCTGCTCGTTCATGGACATGCTTTTCACTATGAAACATTCGATGTTTCTGAATAGTGGGTCGAATTTAACTAAGACGTTATTTCTTGTTAAATCACTCAAAGAAGTAAAATTTTAGAGGCATGTCAAGTAAAGTACATAGGATGTATGTGACAATCATTTGTCTACTTAATGATCTAGGAGTCACCTAGAGGTGTGATTGATAGTGTATCTACCTGAATATTTTCTTGGGATTTGTTAAGTCACTCAAGATTCTAATAAAACGAACGGGATCCTAGCCACTAGAAATTCAAATGAATTTTGATAATTAATACAGAGGATCGTTAATTCAGTAGGAGCATAATTAATTTGATAA
>CAVNYN010201283.1:0-15280 GCA_963692815.1 Nyctanthes arbor-tristis
AACAAAGGTGTCTTCAACAATTCAAAGAGGGATCTTTGGGGATGGAACAGCTTGCTGCAGTTGATGGACTGTGCGAATTGTTGTCCAAGGCAATTGGGCTTTCTGATAATGTTCGTACGTACAATGTCAATCTTTCAGTTTTCACCTCAATTCCCGACTTCTGGGGAATTGGCCAGTTATTTCCCATTGTCCCAATCCACAGGCTTGAAGAGAGGCCTGCAATGAGGGGAATTTTGTCTGACTTGACTTGCGACAGTGATGGCAAGATTGACAAGTTCATCGGAGGCGAGTCTAGCTTGCCTTTGCATGAATTGGAAGGCAATGGCAGTGTGAATGGTGATGGTGGTAAATACTATCTAGGGATGTTTCTAGGTGGGGCTTATGAGGAGGCGCTCGGGGGAGTTCACAACCTGTTTGGTGGCCCAAGCGTTGTACGCGTAATGCAGAGTGATGGCCCTCACAGTTTTGCTGTGACTCGCGCCGTCCCTGGTCCATCCTGTGGTGATGTGCTCCGGGTGATGCAGCATGAGCCCGAGGTCATGTTTGAAACACTCAAGCAGCGCGCTGAGGAATTTGCGGACAATGATGATTCTAGTGGCAATGGCAGCATGTCCCTCGCTAGTGGTCTGGCCCGTTCTTTCAATAATATGCCTTATCTCGTGGCCACTGCAACTTGCAGCCTTACTGCTGCCAATAATGGTTACTTGTACTGCACTGACGATGCTTTTGCTTCTGCTGCTGATTCGGTGGCTGCCGAGGATGAGCAGTGGTCTTATTGCGTTGCTTGAGTTTAGCATCCATCTCTAGTTTGCCGCGTCTGTTTAGTTACCCTTCCTTTTTGCTTTGTATTGTTCATTTCTCTTTTTTAATTCGCAATGAACAAGATGTAAGAAGAAGCAGGACCTGGTCTTGCATTGTGCAGAGAGGAGAAGTCGCCGAATCAACATGATCCTTGTATATTCGGTACACGACTTCCCCCTACTCTGTGTAATGTTTTCCAACGTCGTCTTGTTAGACCTTTCTTGTGAACATTTAAGTGCTGTTTAAGGATTTATCATTTATTTGGTCATTCTGTCTCTATTCCGTTGAATGAAGGTGTCAATTTGGGCAGCCCAGTTGAATGCCAGTAATGACCTGATTGGTTGGACTTGGCTTTTGTGATCCTATGTAGGGCCACATAAAATCCGGTTTGATTCCGATTATATATGTTGGTTTGTGCAAGAAACCAATTAAGAAATAAAGGTTAGATCTGCTACATAAAATACATTATTGGATTCCATCTTTATCTTTTATCATTGTCAGCAGCAGTGTTTAGGTGTTTGGTGGGTTTTATTCTCTGCTGTGTCCTCAGCATCATTGCTTTAAGCTGTGAATCTGAGGGGCCAATTTGTTCAGAGATCCCTCTGCAATGCCAACATGTGTTCATTGATATTTAAATTTTAACCAGTCAAAACAGAATCCGTTAACAAATTTCCTTGCCAGCCTATTATCTTCTTCTTCTTTACTTGTTTGCAATGGTTTTTACTGCTGATGTTAGAAGATTTTTTGTCATTAAATTCGTTTTCATCCCTGTAGAAATATATTCAATCAAGTCGAAGATCTTTTGTTGCTTCCGCTACTAATTGGGCATGAACTAGACGCTACAAATCAGTCTTCTTCTCGTCTAAATGGATCAATCATCAACTTCTAGTTGCCTTTTTATGGCATTCTGCTTTTGCCTGACATGGATTTCCCCCAGAAATTACGCATAATTTTGTGAAAATGCTTACTAACCTTGGAATATCACTGATTTTTGACACTCCTTTTGCTTCTAGTTGCATAGATTTTCTTGGAAACATTGCAAAAACATTAATCTGTATAGGATAATAACCGTTTGGGCAAAATCTTGAATATTTGAATTTCCTGTGTTTTAATTGATTCTTATGATAGTGGGAAAATAAGTCAGTTTGCTTTTTTGTAGAAAAATTAACTCTCATTTGATACTTCAGGTATATAGGTTTTTTAAAAATAATTTTAGTTCAGTGAAGCCTACAATAATGTTGGAAAGCTTTATTACTTTGCTTTTACTATTGGGGGAAAAAGAGATGTTTCGAATTGGGACTCAATTTTTGTGTGGACTTTTTTGAAAGCAATGCAAAATAGAAAAGGAATTTGCAGAACCTCGAGTGAATTTTAATAAATCTAATGTGCTAGGCTTGAATTTTTGAAACATATGTTGCAATAAAAGTAGAATTGCTGTGGCATTGGAATGGTTATTCGGGACCATGCAGCTTCTTTTAAGGGAGCTAAAGCCGTGCCTTTAAATGGTTTGTTTCAACCTATGATCGCTAAGGCGCTAGGGGTCAAAGAGGGGCTTAATTGGATCAAGCAAAGGCGGCTTTGTAATGTTATTATCGAGATAGATGCTTTAATAGTGTTACAAGCTCTCCAAAATCCCAATGAGGATAATTCGAGATTGCCTATCTTTATTATCTGAATTAAACAATGTACGTTTTTCATGTACTCGGAGATCTGCGAACCTTGTGGCTCATCGGCTTTCCAGGGCAACTGGCTGTATGTCAGATACCATGGAATGGGCTGAGAACCGCCCCTACTTTTATTTTAGATGTACTCAATCATGATATTTCTAATGAATAAGTTTCATTCCTTCAAATAATAATAATAATAAATAAATAAATAAATAAAAATCTAGCCATTGCCTCATGGCAACATTACATAATGGACAAAAAAAAGTGACAAGAATATATATATATATGTATATATATATTCCCTGAAAGAAGGAAATTTATTCATTAGAGACATTCATTAAGAGTGCATCGGAAATAAAATGGGAGCCGAGTCTAACCACTCCCGAGAGTCTGACATAGAATAAACGGCCCTAACTAGATTATGAGAAGTTTGGTTCGCAAATCTCCTATTACAAGAAAACGAAATACTATTTATTTTGGACCTAACCTCTTTGCAATCCTCTACAATGAGTCCAAAATAAGAGTTATCCTTGGTAGAACGGTTCAAGGAAGAGAAAACTACTTAAGACTTCTGTTTCAATTACAATGTTGCTCAACCCCTTTTGTTTCACCCAACTAAGAGCTTCTCGAACCCCCCAACACTTCAGCGATCTTAGCATCAAACATAGATTCACAAAGCATTGTTTTGGCACCGAGATAAGAAGCATCATGGCCCCTCATAATCATCCCAAGAGCACTACGGTTCTCATGTTGGAAAATTGCCGCAGATACATTCACTTCAATAGTTCAAAGCATTGGTTTTGTCCATCTGTTGAGAGGGCCATATTGCATGGTTGAGTAAGAACTAGAGGAAGGTCGGGTTGCTTCCTTCCATTGATGTTCTTGCAAATTCCTCCACTTTCCCTACCATGCGTGTAGTAAGATCTAGCATTCTCATTACCGTTGTGCCAAAGTGCCCAACAAATCATCAACATCAACATTCAATTGAGCAAAAATCATTGAAAGCCAATCTTTCACAGAATCTCAAGAAATCGGTTAAGCTAAAAACTCATGAATCAGGGAAAGGATTTTTTTTTTTTTTTGGTTGGCTACATGTCAACTTTATTAATGCTAATTTTAACGACCATTTAACATGCAAGTTGACATTTTATCTTTGAAAATATCTTTTCTTTTCTTTTTTTTTAATATTTTTCTTATAAAATAAAATTTGCCCAATAATAACTTTTGACGAAAATAAGATCTAGTGATCCAATTAGATTTGAATGGATTTTAATGGCTTATTTTTACAATCATTAAAGTATAATTCATTACTTATTTATTATACAGCCAGTTAAAATTAGCACAATTCATTGTGGATGCTTAAAAGGTTTAAAATTTTAAATATCAGATATTAAAATTTATAAGTTGGTTGCACCACACAGCGGCCAATTAAGGTAAAACGTTCTAAATTTTGGGAAGGTAATTTGCCAAAATTTTATTTTTGTTCATTTTCCAATTAAGCCGACATAAATACACAGTTTTTCCTCAATATAATAACGAAGATTCAAAGTAGTATTTGCTTTAATAATAATGAAGAACCACCAGGCCAACCCCTTACCAGGAATTTCCGAGTTCATATCCCGCATGCCCCTCCCCTCCACTCTTTTTGCATCAATAAATTGTAATGTTATGGAATTTAAAAATTTTGTGATCCGGCGGAGAAGCAAACATGAAACATACAGGAAGTTCGAGTCCTTCATCCTTGTGTCAATTGCGGCACAGAAAAACATTGTCCTCTTGAATCCGCTGAATTGACTTTGATGCAACAATGTATCGGTACTAAATGAGACTTGAGAATATATTAATCCTATCATCCAATAAATTGAGCCTCCGGTGGCCAAGCCAAGAGGAAAATGAAACCCGAGGACGATTGAGCGCCCCAGCACCCTCCATTCACGCAAGCCATATGAAAACAAATTATACAAAGTTAATACTTTTTTCCCCCAATAATACATGGAATGGAACAAGAACCAAGGGTTCAATGCCTTTTAATCACACGATACATCCCACGTAATCATTCCTGTAGTTCTGACCCATAGCTTAAAACATGTGAATTGTGAATAACTTTGGATTTGATTAAAACACAATCAACCCTTCAACGAGTATTTCTTCCCAGAAAAAGGCTGAAACTTTGGCTCTTCTTTCTTTGGAGGCTCCTGCTTTGTCTCTTTTGCAGTGTCCTACAGTAAATAAACAATAGGTTGAGACAGAGATGCCGTGGCATTAATTGCAGCATACCCGCCGCAAGGGCCAGGACCAACCTCTGTGAGAGAGAGAGAGAGAGAGAGAGAGAGAGAGAGAGAGAGACCTTTGGAGCTTCTCGCGACCGATTTGCATTCGAACCAAATACAAGCTTTCCCTGAGATTGACGGTTAGTGGCTTGTGAACTGGAACTGGGCGTAGATTGCCCAGCTTCATTGGAGGTACCAAATATCCTGTCGTTCGACCCAGATGCTGGAGCAGGAGGAGGCTGTTGCTTCAAAGGCTTCCCATCCAAGCGTCTGGCAACACCAGTGAAGGCACTGAATTTTGGTTCTTCAGCCAGAGGCTCCTGATCTGAATAAATCACCCCAAACAGGGAAATAAGGATCAGTTTGAGTGAAGAGCAGGTGGCTTTAGCATGTTTTGACTGTCCAAATCTCAAATTCCTCCTAACCAGCTTAAACATAACCAAGTAGAGCCGGTGGGCAATTTAAATGATTTCCAAAATGAGATAATCTTGTGCAATGAAACATTTCCGTTATAAAAATTGAATGGCCAACAACAACGGTAGAAATGAAGCTATAACTCAAACAAAATAAAAACTGATAAGTGATAACCAAGAAAGTTTCACCTTCTGCTGGTACTTTGCCCATTGGTATCGATCTGCCAGGTCTTTCAGGCTCCTTATAATCAAGAGGAGGAGCAAAGTCCACTTCACAATCAGTTTCAATGATACTTATGGCATTTGAAGGCTTTGTCTCAATGATGTCTATGTAGTACTTTTTATTATTGTAAGCCACCATAATACTATCCCCAGTGGTCAAGCATGAGAAGTTCCTCAATGTAGTCTCCAAGCTGCAACAGAAATTCAAACAAAAAAGAAAAGGTGAGACTTAAATATGTACTTAACCAGAATGGTTCAGTTCTTAATAGGTATATGACTACAGGCTACATGTAGCACCACTAATCAGAAATATAACAAGACAATATCACAAGATATAGGGAGTCAAAGCAATAATTTTGGCTACTGTATACAAAGAAAAATGCAGTATGTCATACTTGATTTGCATGTCCCATTGCCACTTTTATATGTTGTAACACAGAAACAAACTGAAGCAAGTGTTAAAAGACACGAGAAAAGGAGCAAACCAAACTAATTATAGGAGAACAGGAAACACTTACATAGCTTTTGGGTTAGAAATATCCAAGAAGTCCTTAGTGTGTGGCTGTAATTTAACATACGTGCCCTTAGGAAGTGTCACATTTTTAACCCTCACAAAGTCCCCTTCTTGTAACAGCAAATTCTCCATCATCTACAGGATTATTTGTGAATTAAGAAGTGCCCTTATTAGCTGAAATGATCAACACAAAAAAAGCGAAATAACCACCTACCCAGTAAGGCATATATATCATCCCTTCTTCTGCAATGAATTCCAGAACCCCACAATGAGAAACCCGCTCCGCAGCAGCATTTTGCAGTTCAAACAACATTGGATAGTCAATATGGAGTGATGCTGCATGATTGAGGTTAGACATGATCAACGATTATCTCCAACCAAGAACAAAGATAAGGAATGATTAGAAAAATAAACACATCAAAAACAGATGATATGTCATAGCATAGCATAAAACCAAATCAGAGTAACTAACCAAGGCGGTCAAGAGCTGATGGTGGCATTATAACTGAAACAATATGAGGAAAAGGAACATGAGAATTTATAAAGTCAATGAAATATCTGAATAGATTGTCTACATTTGAAGAACATAGAATCCTTACCTTTGTCACCATTCTCTATTTGAGCCTGCATAAATGAGAGATGTCAAAAATCAAAATTACATCAAAACTTGTTATGGCAACAATAACACAAAGGGTTACACAAGAAAAGGGTTGTGTCATAACAAAAAATATATGTAATTTATACCCATTTATTTTACAGTGAGATCAACCTAAAAGACAATCTTCAATAATGTCAGCCACAAACAGCTAGATGAAATTAGTACACTAGTCAATTTAAAATCAAACCAAACTACTGCCAATATGCCTAAGAATTACTTTAATTAAAAAGTTGCCGATGGTTCCAACCTTGTCAATAAAAGATGCCGGGTAACATCTGTATGTTTGCTCAAATGATGTTCCATGGTATCCAAACCCATCAAAAAACTACAATGCAAAAGATCATCATTAGCAGGATGATAAATAAAAATAAGATGTGAATATAATACCATATGTACGAAGGGTTTTTAAGACAAGGATAACTTTTATATGACATGACTCTTATATTCAATAAATTGTGATTAATTATAAGAGATACAAACTATGAAAATATATAATAATTGACCATAAGAGAGGTTTTCTCCCCTATTGTTGTCTACTCCATCATCTCCTAACATTGCAGTAGGTTTCACCACTAAAGTGGTATATCAGTACATAATAATTGCTCTAAATATTATAAAATGGTAAAAATGACATCTACAATCAAGGTCACTGTACTTCGGGTCCCAAAGATAAAACACTTTTATGGTCCAAAGAGAAAGCATACACCGCACTTGGTAGGACATATATCTTCGCTCTTTAGATATGCACATGAAAGTGTAACAACCTTCATACATCCAGCAGGTCCTTTAGTCAAAAGGACACCAACTAGAGAGACTTCCATTTGTAATGATACAATGTTACCGCTACTAACACTACACTAACAGGCCAAAATTTATGCCTTGCACATCTGACAGACTAAAAAACATATTGGAGGATGTTTTAATTATTTTGAAACTAAAAATTGAAAGCAGCATATATATAATTGAGAACAAAAGGTATATGGCTTCGCAAAAACTTGGGTTTTTTTTTGGGGGGGGGGGAGGGGAGGTGGTTGGGTTCCTGAAGAAACAGTATCTCTTTCTTAATTTTTGGTCCTCTATCTCTGTATTCTATGGGTTTCTGGAATTGAAACAGCAGAATATAAGCAATCCCCAAAATATAGCCAACGTAATAAAAAAGACAGCTTTCACATAAGAAACAAGTAATTGAAAAAATTGAATACAAACAACATAAAATGAAAATCGGGGGAGTAATCACAGATATAAAATCGTCTCAATGCGTACCATTTTTAATTCCCAGATGATCGGACCAGCAGGAGTTAATTTCTTAACTTCACCTATAAACAAAAGAATTAGTAATTATCAAATATCAAAATAAACCAAAACACGATATGTTTCAGATCTGCGAGTAGACGAAATTCGTTGAATTGGAAATAAAGGCACAGTTTTTAGGAATTTAGAGCCGAAATGCTGACCTTGACGGAGATAGAATGATGAAAGAGAATATAGGTGTAACAGAAGTAGAGAGAAGATGAACTTGGAAGAGAGCTTATTCAGCAAGCTAAATTATTTGGGGGCACGTGTGACTTGAACCGAATTGGGCTCAACGATCCAGTACTTTTCGAGTTCAGCCCATATTTTGGATAGATCCAGATAATAAACTGGATTACTACGAAAAAGCTACTAATAGTCCAATTTCATAATTTTTCCTGCCTCTTTACAAGAGAAGAAGTCTAATCTCATTTTTTCCAAACAAATAGTATTACGAAAAGTGCAATTAATTAAATAATTACTTGTCGAAAAAGACTCTACTAACAATATATACGTGTGTGTTGGAAATGTAAATATTATTTTCGTAATATACTATTTCATTTATTAAATATTCTGCTCTAAATATAATATTTTTTATTGATCACAATGCACATTAAATATGTTTATAAAATACAATTAATATTTCAACTACATATTTAAAAGGAAAATGCCCTATATTTTGAGATAGATAGAAAAAGAAAATTGAATTATCTTTATGGGATGAAAATAGTATTATTTATCAACAGGTAATTTTTTTAAGTATAATTAGAATCTGTATTTTTGTAATACAAATACATATAGATACAAGTCTCATAACATAAAAAATCTACAATAAGTAAAATAAACTTGAATTGAACATGAGATCTCTAGATCAATAAGTACTTGTAGTTTTATTTACTTGCATGATCAAATACTTCTCACTCGAAATTCCAGAAAATCTGTAATTAATAGAATGGACATTCCAGTAACATGTTTTCTGTTAAAACCTTTTATAAGACCTTTGTCAACAACAAATTTTCAACAAATCAATCATATCTTTTTATATTTTGTTAAAAAATTATTTTCTTTTTTTATTACAAAAGATGTAATACCAATATAACCACCCTTAAAAATTTTGATATCTCCCCACTCATTCTTTGCTTAATGTAGTGTAAAAAATTTAGGGGCACAGATTAATAAATCCCAACTTTGAAGGATGCAAAAGGTAATGCGTTAAAATAGAAGACCTTTCCGAAACTAATACCTAAAAACAGTAAACACTCTCTTATCTGCTGATCTCTGGATTCTAGGGTTTTGGGTGGGTACGAGAAGTCAATCGATCAGTTAATCCGTGGCAGAAATGACATCGATGCGGTGTTGCGGCGTGGCAGTGCGGTGGGTGATGGCAGCCGTTGAACAGAGGATGTCATTCACCTCCATCTCCTCATCCTCATCGTCGCATGGGGCTCCCATTCTGTGTGGGAGAGGCGACAAGAAGACCAGAAGGGGGAAGATATTCAAGGGGTCCTACGGAAATGCAAGACCAAAGAAGGAGAAGAAAATCCAACGCATCAAGGATAAAATTGAGGTCCCCAGGTCCACTCCTTGGCCTCTTCCTTTCAAACTCATTTGAAATTCCGGAAAATCATCTGTTACTCTTTTAGGCGTTTCTTTATGTTTGTAGTTAGTGGAATGAAAATCTCTGGACTTTTTCATCGGATTCTGTAAACAAGAGAGCATTGTCTGTACATTTTATAAATTTAAGGTTCAGCTTTTGTAAGATCGATATAATTACTACTCTCTCCGTCCTGCAAAGATAGATGGATAGTCAACTGTTCATTTTCCATTTGTCCCAAATTATAGTCCAATTTCCTTTGTTAATTTCTTAGTTTTCTTATATACCCATATCAGTTACTAGTAAATATGATTAAAGTGGGATAATAATAAAGGAAAATTGTTCCTAAATCTTAGTTTTCCTACAACATTTGTTGAACCTTTTTAAACACTCTGGATGGAGGGAGTAGTTTGTAGTATTTCCTACCTTCCTGAGCTTTGGTGAGATAAAATGACAGCTAGCAAATGGAAAGTCCAGTTCTTTTAGGTCCCTGCTATGATACTAGTTTAATTTTGTTTTATCATATAACATCAATGAAATTACATTCTTTAAAGTAACACCAGATCTAGCAACTTGGGTAGTACTGTGTGTCTAATGAACTTTTAAAATCGTTAGTTACACTGTTACAGTTTGATTCTTTATCCATTCTATGATGTTCTTGTTTCTCCTTTGAGACGCCACACAAAGATCTTTTTTACTTATACGGCAGAAAATGTCGCCATTTCTTTGATCCTGTGTGCATGGATATATTTCATACTTTTAACATGTATAGCATTTATGCAGTGGACGCTCTTCCGATCTAAAAGCTAGTGAACATAGGAAATGTTGGTTTGTGTCATGCCTTGGCTCATATTTCTTGTTCATATGTTTGTGAATTAATATTAGTATGTTGGAGGGGGAGAAATAGTTGCAATTGCCAGGTAAACTGCAGCAAGGTTGTTAAAATTGTATTTTTGGATCGGATCGGCCGAAGGTTTTGAAAATCAGATCGGTGAATCGAATCGTAAATCGTAAGATTTTATGAAAAATCAATTAAAAATTACCAAAAAATTGGGAAAAGAGGAAAAGGCCACAAATTAACAATAATAAGTCAAAAAATAACTTAAAACCATACATATTTTCACAATAAATCTATTAATCACCAATTTACCAGATGAAATGCATAAAAAATCAACAAGAAGACAATGACGAGCAGCAATTAAAAGCTAGGCTACGGTAAAAAAAAAAAAACAAAAACAAAAACAAAAACTAGGCTTAAAATTAAATCATAGGCAACTTAAAAATCTGCAAGAGGAACTAAGGAGAATCAAGAGCCATGAACTTAAAACTAAAAACCACAATAATTCACATGGCTACTAAGTTTCAACTTCCAACAGAATACATAGCAATGTCTTGTGTCCAAACACTAAAGAAAGAAGAAAATCAGAATGACATAATCAACTTATCGATTACTACTTATGATATCAAAGGAGTCAATTCGTGAAATGAAGAAAAATTGGTAGCTTTAGCCTCCAATATTGTATCCACAGTTCAGAAATTCAGAGAGAATGAAGCTAGGAAACTGTATATGAGCCAAAAATGAAAAATCCGTGAGAAAAGTGGGAAACAATAAATCAGCCGAGGAGAAAAGAACACAAAAACCTGTTCAGAGACCCGTTTCTTTTTCAATCCTTAGTCCTTCCTCTTTAGTTCTTCTTCATTGTCTGTAGTCTGCACTCTGGTCTCTGTATGTAGTCGGTATATCTTCTTCGGAATGGCCAGGCGATTTTCAGCGATCTCTATTTTGGGTGTAGGGTTTCCATGTCTACTCCTTTTTCTTTTAATTTTGGGCTTAAAAGACAACCAGACAAGCCCAATTGCCAAAATAGTCAAAAAATTGTTCCAATTTCATTTTTTTACTAGAATCGGATAACTTGGCCAAAATTGTAATTCCATGCGATTTTTTACGATTCCTTTACGATTCAAGTATGATTCTACAAATATACGATTTTGCATGCGATTTGAATAGATTTCTTGGCCTTGGATCGTAAAATCGTAGGATTCTACGAGTTGGATCGCGATTTTAACAACCTTGAACTGCAGCATTTCTTTGATCCTGTGTGCATGGATATATTTCATACTTTTAACATGTATAGAATTTATTCAGTGGAAGTTATAGGAAAAGCTAGTGAACATAGGAAATGTTGGTTTGTGTCACGCCCTGGCTCATATTTCTTTTTCATATGTATGTGAATTAATATTAGTATGTTGGAGGGGGAGAAGTAGTTGCAATTGCCAGGTAAACTGCAGCATTTTAGATTTTTTGCAACATATGTGTATCTGTTTACTCCTGTATTTTTGTTTAGATTCACAAGATAAGTACAGATTTTGTGGAATGTATTAGAAGCGGAAGCAGATTTAAGATATGTATGGCTTGATCTGGTTGTTAAGAATCTAATTTATCTGGATCTTCAAGTGGATATATCCCCATATGGAATGAGTAATGTGACTTTTTTTTTTAAATCTTATTTTATCAACTGTTAATTAAGCGTCAGAATTGTTATTAATAATTCAATTATGCGTCAGTCTTATCTATTTTTGCTACCTAAAAGACGTCATCTACTTAATTTTAATACCACTCTTGAGACAATGGGATAAGAATTTAGTTTTAGGCTTTTAGTATCAAGTTAGGAGAATGCATTTATGAGGAATGGAGGACTTAAATGCAGATACATGAGAAATTTTGCTTGTTGGTTTTCAACTGGCTGAAAGTTTAGAGCAACTTCATTTATATTTATTTTTCCTAGGCTATTCTTCCTAAGAAAGCATTTTAGTCTCTGACATAATATCATCCAGACATCTTAGGATTTTGACCTGTGAAGCCCTAGGCTTTTGCTTGGTGGCTGGGAATGGATATTACAGAGAAGAAAGGCAGAAAATATCCCTCAAGTCCTCTATATCTTGCAGATTTGAAGCCCCAGTAGGCATTTGCTTAATTCCTGGGAAAGGGGTATTTCAGAGAAGAAAGGCCAGCCAAAACACACCCCTCAAGTGCTTCAGATATAGGAGATTTGGATAAAAGGAACTCTAGCTTTTGGGGTCAAGAATTTTACCGGAATTGTTCATCTTACAGTCAATTGAACAATGAAGGGATTTGGAAATGCTTTGTCATGAGTCAGCCTCAGAAGCGATCTAAAATGGGTACATTGTTGTGTTTGGCAAGTGGTTTAAGTAACTTGTATTTTATTTATTTATTTATTATTATTGGGGAAAAATCTAAGAGTTCGTTGGGTGACCTCTACTTTGAAAGAGAAGAATGTGAGTTGGTGGTGTGCTTGGTGGTTGGCGGCGGATTTGGTTGGGAATCTATTCTTCTCTATTTCAATGGTGGCTGACCACCTGTCTCTAACCTTGAAAGTTGAATCCATTCTTCTCTTCTTTTTGTCAATTCTTCATCCACAGTTGCAAGTTGCAACCCTTTAACCTCCCTCTCTAGTAATGATTTCTCCTCTAATTTTCATGGCCTCTGTTGATACAACCTATCCCCAACAACCACAAACCCTACAAGCCCATATTTTCCATAATTGATCTACCACGATTGTTGTGCTTAGTAAAGAATTGGGTTAAGTTTGTTTTTGTGGCCGGTGAAGACAGATGTTTGGCTATTGTGGTTGATTGTGACTTGCAGCAATTGATTTTATGATTGTGGTGATGGGAGTGATTGAAGTGGTGGAGGTGGTGAATTGGCAGGAATGGAGATGGTGCCGTGGTGGTCTTGAATAATGGTTGTGAGCCTGTGACCCATTGTTCCGTTAGGCATGTGATGGTAGCTAGAAAAAGTTGTGACATGGTGGGGTTTCCGCATGACATAATGACATCTTGTGACCATAATGAATTTTAAAAAAAGGGGGAAAAAGGTCGATCTTAATATTTTTAGACAATTAAAAAATGATAAAACAATTAATTGATTTTCATAACTTTTTTATGTTTAACACATAATTTTTAATAAATACTTGTCATTCACAAAATTCATATTGTTTATCATTTTTTGTGTAGCCCACAACGTGTTAGTTCCATTTTTTTTAATTAAACAAAAAACACTTATCATTCACAAAATAATCACGCTGTGTACAAAAAAACTCTTACAAAAACTTTTATATATACAAATGGCAAGAATCTTAAGAATCAACTATTTGATGTTGTCTTGTTTTCGTATATACAATTTTGTAAGAATCTTACATTCCGTTTCGCAGCAGTCGTCGCAATTGCGGCGGCAACGGTGCTGTGGTGGTGATTGTCGCGACTGCTACTGCCAAATAGGATTCGTAGCAGTGGCTGGCGTGACTACTGCGGCAGCAGTGTTGTGTTGGTGAGGGGGCGGGGCACGGCAGTCGTTGGCACCAGCAAGGTGGTGGTGGGGCGTGCGGTGGTGGTGGCGGGCTTGAGATGCAACTAGAGTTTTATATGTGTATTTACATAGAGATGAAATCTAGGGTAATAAATAAATACAAACTATAATTATTATTATAAATAATAATAAAAATAAATGAAGGATGTGAAAAAAAAAAGCAAAAAATGAAAAGAAAAAAGAAAGAAAAATGGAATGGTATAAATACAATTTAATAGGGTAAATAGTAATTATTTTATGTGACCCGGGTATAATTGATATAACAATAAAATCCTTTAATTTCCTCTAGGGAGAATCAATGAGCATTACAGTCAGCCACAAACTTCTAAGAGGCTGAAAATTTGGGAAAATTAGGTCTAACACCCTATTTTCTCTTTAAATTGCATATATACTAAAATTTTTGTTATATTGCAGATTTACACTATTCAGTTGCATTTTTACACCCGTTTTTGTTAGGATATTATTTATTAATTATTTAATTGAGGGGATTTATTATTTATTATTAATAAATAGTTTTATTTATTTTTTAACATATCTAAACGTAATTATTTGGTTTATACTTAAATCTCACTGTAATTTAATTCTGATTGATTTTATTTTTGAATTTTAAATATGTTTGTTATCCTTAATTTTTTTTTTTTTTTTGATACAGAGGGGACATAGGTGAGGGGAGGGAAATTAGGAGAGGGGCAAGTGTGGTTCGAACTCATGACCTCTCGCTTGAAATGTAAATATTTATCCACTGTCCTACAATTCGAACCATCATAATTAATATTTTAATTTGGTTATTTTATATTTCATAAATATACAAATTATTAAAAAGGAAATACGAAGTAGATAAGCAAAGATAACTCAGAAGCCAACGTTGGGGGTCCTTTCTTAAAGATATATTATTATTTAATTTAATAAATAAATAACTACTACCAATTAAATCTATTTATTAATGGAAAATTAAATAACTCATTCATTCCAATATGATACAGGAATATGATACTACACCCTTGCTATACGCTACTTTGATACGGACCACTAATATTTATGATAATACTTGTTAGAATTTGTACAATGCACAGTGATCAATAGCAATGGTTAGCCAGTGTTTTACTCTTTTTTTTTTATTTTTTTGCAAGTTAATTATTATGGTTGCCTAGTTGAGCTTTCGTTCAGATGTTGAGAATGATACGATACGTTGGGGTGATATGATACTTGTTAGGCTGTACCTGTTTAAATTATTGTAGTTATAAGGACATAAACATGCTCGGCATACTTAAATACGCCCACATGATATTGATCTCTGAGTTAAATAAGTTGTGTGGGAGTTACATTTCTTACTTTCTACTTCTTAACATTGGACTAGGAGGTGTTCACTGTCATCAAGTTCAACACAGTGAATATATATGACTGCATTTTGAAAGCAAACTTCAACTTTATCATTAATCAGAGCAAAGAGTTTACTCATGATTT
>CAVNYN010201290.1:0-34630 GCA_963692815.1 Nyctanthes arbor-tristis
AAGTTGAAGGTGATTGACTTGATGAAAGTGCTTCAAGTTAAAAAGCTAGAGAAGAAATAGGGGATACCTCCATTTTCCCTTGACCAAAAAATGGAAAGTGCTATGCTCTATGGGATTCTAGCTGAAGAGCTGGTTAAATATTTGGAACATATGGTCAAGTACTGTTGCTTCATTGCCACTGAATGTTTCCGGACTAGCAGAATAAGGGTATTGGTGAACTTGCTGGCATTTTTTGTCATTCCACTATATCAGGTTATTTAACATATTTTTCACCAGTAAGTCTTCTACTTAGTTGTAGTTAGTTTCATTTTGTTTTCAGGAATGTTATGATTTAATGATGTTATTAATGACATTAATACTCAGTTTGGTTGCTTTTTGTATGAACCTCTTTTACACACATTGATAATTAGAGTGGGACAAGTAAATGTATATTTGTTACACTCTGGGCTTTGAGGTGTGGTCTATATAGTAATACAATCCATCTCTTAAGTTTGTTATCCTCTTGTATAAGCCAAACCAAGTGAATATACAATTCTTTTTATTCCCAACTACGCAGAAATATATCATAAGGATATTTATTTAGCACTTCGACTTGTTTCTTTCTTTTCTTATTGTTCAGTCTCTATTCTATCACTAGTCTTTCTCTTTTCTATATTCTGTTTTCTTATATTATTTAGAAATTAGTTTTTAACTAAATAACCATTTTGCTTATGTTGTATATATGCATACCAAATTGTTTTGTAAGCACGAGAAATGATGTGGGCATTGCCATCACTTGTTGATATCAATATTCCTAACGGGAAGCACTTAACTGTATGTTGTCACGTACATGGTTAGGTAATTAAAATCGCTTAAGTTGTATATTTAACTAAGAATTTCATCTGCAACATGGGTTTATCTTTTGTTTTATTTAAATGCACACAGAGATCTTATTGTCTATAAATCAAACAAATGGATTTGTCTATGCAGTGTCTATTTTAGTGCTCTTTGGAGGCCCTACTTGTCAAAAATATACTCTGTTAAGTAGTCTCGTTTGTCCGGTTTAGAGATTAGTATGGATTTGAAGCAATCATTGGAGCTCTGAGTAAAGCAGATAGTACTTCTAGATGCATAACGTGATTTAGGAATGTGTACATTTGACTTATCTCTTTCAATTGGTTTCTATAGAAAATGCATTCAAAAGTAATATTTTTGATCGGCTACTTATTTGTTGTGGTAGTTATGCATCTAGATCAAGCTAACTCTTTAACTGTGGTGCACGGCATTGAGCAAGTCCTTGTTAACATTCCCTACCTATTTCCACATAGAAATAGAATGTGTGGTAGGAGTTTTCTATGGGTAATTTTCACTGTAAAAACACTGAGATATTATATTCTGTTGTTTTTTCTTTCGTTCATTCTTGAACCAATATGCATTCAAAATGAAGTTGCCGAAAAAATGGCCTTCTATATCTCAGATGAACGACCCTCCAAAACTCCATCTTCATCCAACAATACTGAGAATGACTGCCATGGGAATGTCTCTGAAACATGCAAAGGCTAACCCTTTCTTTTGTTCTCAACTGAGGAAGAAAAATAAAAAAGAAACCTCTTCTCCTAAATTAACCTTCTCGCATAAAATTGCCAAAAACAGAGAGGATGTTGAACTCTTGTTCAGTGAGTCTAAGCTTGTCTCCCCAACCCCCATTATGGGGTTATCACTCCATGTGGGGATTCCCTATACTACCATAGCTATAGGGATGAATCACGAGACTGTGAAAAAGATTTATCACGAGACTGTGCCAGTACACTTTAAGTTTGGAGAATCCAACCTTGATGAAAGTGCTTCAAGTTAAGAAGCTAGAGAAGAAGAATGGGATACCTCTATTTTCCCTTGACCAAAAAATGGAAAGTGCATTGCTCTATGGGATTCAAGCTGAAGAGATGGTTAAGCATTGGACAATACGGTCAAGTACTTCTACTTCATGGCCAATGAATGTTTCCAGACTAGCAGAATAAGGGTATTGGTGAACTTGCTGGCATTTTTTGTCATTCTACTAGATCAGGTTGTTTAACATGTTTGTAGCAAGCAAGTCTTCCACTTAGTTGTACTTAGTTTCATTTTGTTTTCTGTAATATTATGATTTAATGATGTTATTAATAACATTAATACTCAATTTGGTTACTTTTTGTATGAAACTTTTTTATACACATTGATAATTATAGTGGGACAAGTAAATGTATGTTTGTTACACTCAGGGCTTTGAGGTGTGTTCTGTATAGCAATACAATCCATCTCTTAAGTTTGGTGTTCTCTTGTTTTAGCCAAACCAAGTGAATATACAATTATTTTTGTTCCCAACTATGCAGGAATATAGCATAAGGATAATTATTTAGCACTTTGACTTGTTTTTTTCTTTTCTTATTGTTCAGTCTCTATCCTATCATTAGTCTTTCTCTTTTCTATATTCTGTTTTCTTATATTATTTAGAAATTAGTTTTTAACTAAATATCCATTTTGCTTATGTTGTATATACCAAATTGTTTTGTAAGTAAGAGAAAAAATAATTGGGATTCCCTTTACTACCATAGCTATAGGGATGAATCACAAGACTGTGAAAGAGATTTATCTTAAGTCACTGATCAAAGTGTGCCAACACACTATAAGTTTGGAGAAACCAACCTTCCAAAAGTGCGGATGGACTTTCTGCTCTATGAAGAAGCTACATTTGTGTGTTATGGAAATGAAAAGGCTCTATTCTAGGACTTTCACCAAAATTTTCAAACGACAATTGGTAGTCGGAATCTTGAGAAAGTTAAGTTGAACGTGATTGACTTGATAAAAGTATTTCAAGTTAAGACTCTCGAGAAGAAGAAGGGGATACCTCCATTTTCGCTTGACCAAAAAATGGAAAGTGCTCTGCTCTATGAGATTCTTGCTGGAGAGATGGTTAAGTATTGGGAGGAGAAGTTCAAGTATTGCTGCTTCATGGCCACTGAATGTTTCTAGACTATTAGAATAAGGGTATTGGTGAACTTGCTGGTAGTTTTTATAGCCAGCAAGTCTTCTGCTTAGTTGTAGTTAATTTCATTTTCTTTTCTGGAATGTTATGATTTAATGATGTTATTAATGACATTAATACTCAGTTTGGTTACTTCTTGTATGAAACTTTTTTATACACATTGATAATTAGAGTGGGACAAGTAACTAAATGCTTGTTATACTCAAGGCTTTATGATTTGTTTTGTAAAGCAATACAATCCATATCTTAAGTTTGGTATTCTCTTGTTTTAGCCAAACCAAGTGAATATACAATCTTTTTTGTTCCCAACTATGTAGGAATATAGTATGAGGATATTTATTTAGCACTTTGACTTGTTTCTTTATTTTCTTATTATTTAGTCTCTATCCTATCACTAGTCTTTCTCTTTTCTATATTCTGTTTTCTTACATTATCTGGAAATTAGTATTTCAACTAAATATCAATTTTCTTCTATTTTACATATGCATACCAATTGTTTTGCTAACAAGAGAAATGCTGTGGGCATTGCCATCTTTTGTTGGCATCAATATGCCTAACGGGAAGCACTTAACTGTATGTGGTGATGTACATGATCAGGTAATTAAAATCGCTTAAGTAGGATGTTTAACTAAAGAATTTCATCAGCAACAAGGGTTTATCTTTTGTTTTATTTAAATGTACGCAAAGATCTTATTGTCTATAAATCGAACAAATGGATTTGTTTGTGTTGTGTCTGTTTCAGTGCTCTTTGGAGGCCCTACTTGACAAAGATATACTCTGTTAAGTAGTCTCTTTTATCCTCTTTGGAGATTGGTATGGATTTGAAGCAATCTAATTTGAGTTCTGAGTAAGGCAGATAGTACTTCTAGATGCATAGCGTGATTTAGGAATGTGTGCATTTGACTTATCTCTTTCAATTGATTTCTATAAAAAGTGCATTCAAAAGTAATATTTTTGATCGACTACTTATTTGTTGTGGTAGTTATACATCTAGATCATGCTAACTCCTTAACTGTGGTACATGGCATTGAGTAAGTCCTTGTTAACATTCCCTACCTATTTGCACATAGAAATAGAATGTGTGGTCTGAGTTTTTTATGGGTAATTTTCGCTATAAAAATAATGAGATATTGTATTCTTTTGTTTTTTCTTTGGTGCATTCTTGAACCAGCATGCATTCTAAATGAAGCTGCCCAAAAAATGGCCTTCTATATCTTAGTTGGACGACCCTCCAAAACTCCACATTCGTCCAGCAATACTGAGAATGGTTGCCATGGGAATTTCTCTGACACATGCAAAGGCTAACCCTTTCTTTTGTTCTCAAATGAGTAAGAAAAATGAGAAAGAAACCTCTCCTCCTAAATTAATATTCTCTCAAAAAATTGCCAAAAACAGAGAGGATGTTGAACTCTTGTTCAGTGATTCTAAGCTTGTCTCCCCAACCCCCATTATGGGGTTATCACTCCATGTGAGGATTTCCTTTACTACCATAGTTATAGGGATGAATTACGAGGCTGTGAAAGAGATTTATCACAACTCACTGATCAAAGTGTGCCAGTCTCTTTAAGTTTGGAGAATCCAACCATCCAAATGCGTGGATGGACTTTTTGCTCCATGAAGAAGCTACGTTTGTGTGTTATGGAAATGAAAAGGTTCTGTTCCGGGACTTTTGCCAAAATTTTTAGACGACAATTGGTAGCCGGAATGTTGAGAAAGTAAAGTTGATGGTGATTGGCTTGATGAAAGTGCTTCAAGTTAAGAAGCTCGAGAAGAAGAAGGGGATTCGTTTATGCTGCGTCTGTTTCAGTGCTCTTTGGAGGCCCTACTTGGCAAAAATATACTCTATTAAGTAGTCTCTTTTATCTTGTTTGGAGAGTGGTAAAGATTTCAAGCAATCCATTTGGAGTTTTGAGTAAAGCAGATAGTACTTCTAGATGCATAACGTGATTTAGGAACGTGTACATTTGACTTATCTCTTTCAATTGGTTTCTATAAAAAGTGCATTCAAAAGTAGATCTTTGTGATCGACTACTTATTTGTTGTGGTAGTTATGCATCTAGATCAGGCTAACTCCTTAACTGTGATATAGGGCATTGTGTAAGTCCTTGTTAGCATTCACTTTCTATTTCCCCATAGAAACAGAATGACTAGCAGGAGTTTTTTTTTTTTGGGTACTTTTGGGTCTCATGAAACATATGGATGTGGTTAGTTTGGCCAACCTCTATCTTGAAATAGATATAAAATGCTTAGGGAGGCTAAGCAACTTGACGCTATTTTCCGTTTACGGTAAATCAAATAGAATCTCGTCTGCGGGTCTATTATAGTAAGGGCGGTCTATTAACGGATGCACACTTAGAAGTGAAATTGATTAAACATGAACCTTGTTCACTGCATTGACAACTTATAGCTATAGCATTTCGACTTTGTTGTCCATGTCGTTTGTTTCTTTTGCTTCAAGCTTACAAGAAGATATCTAGATTCGTACTGTAAGATGCTTGAAGCTTCCACTTAACATGCTTACTCATTTATGACTGCGAATAACCAATGCTTATCTTTATAACTTCTATTTCACTTTGCAGTTCTATGATTTATTAAATATTTTTTAGCTTAATGGACTTCCATCTGAAGATAATCCATACCTGCTCAACGAAAATTTTGTAGACCGGGGGTCTTTTTCTGTAAAGGTCATACTCACACTGTGTGCTCTCAAGTGCATGTCTCCAATCGGGAAACCACTTGGTTCTTGAGACTCTAGATTTACATTTATTCCAGTGGTTACACTTGTATAGAGTCAAATAACAAATAAAATGTTTAAAAAAAAAAGAAAGAAAGAAATATCCTAGTGTTTCTATGTATATATAACGTTTGCATTTTACTTGTTTTTGTCAGTGCTTCTTATGAATTTTTTATTATGTTTCAGCTATATACCTTTCTCGAGGGAACCATGAAAGCAAGAGCATGAACAAAATATATTGTTTTGAGGGTGAGGTCAGATCCAAATTGAGTGATCCATTTGTGGAACTCTCTGCCAAAGTATTTTGTTGTTTACCTTTGGCTCACGTGATAAACGGAAAATTTTTTGTGGTTCATGGAGGTCTTTTTAGTGTAGATGGTGTCAAGCTCCCTGACATCAAAGAAATTGATCGATTTTGTGTGCCTCCTGAGGAGGGTAAGCCCCATGCTGTTATTCATTTTTTTCTTTACTTATCCACTGTGGTGTTTGTTACAATACTCAAGTAACATAACATTAGTTTTTGCTGTAAAAACATTGTGAAGTCATATTAACAATGTGATGTCATATTCTTTTGTTTTTGCTTTGGCGCATTCTTGAACCAGTATGCTTTCTGAATGAAGTTGCCCAAATGATTAATTGAACCCTATATTGGACTGTTTTCCATTTGTATTCACCTATATTAGGTGTAATGTGTGGTACTCTGGCATATTTTTTGTTTTCTTCTTTCAGCAGTCAAACTTTTTCTTTGGCTGATTAAATGGAATTGCTCTTCATGTGGTAATTCTAGTTCTTTGGGCTTTCATGCCTTGCAGACTTGGGTTTAGGTCATGAATGCTGGCATAATTTTAAAAAATTTCAGAACTGGCTGCGCTAAGAAAATGATCTCCTTTTACCCAATACACATTAATCAAAATTCAATGAAGCCTCAGCCCCTCAAAAAAGACTCTTACAAATAGTCTATGCCTTGCCTATACTCCATTTTTTGATGCCCAAATGCTAGCATCTTCCACCCCCAACCCACCCAAAAAGAAAAAATGATATGAAGAAAAGACACTAAAAAGGTACACAAGAAAAAAGGAACAAGAAAAATAGTTTATGGTCCAGCACATATGATGTCAGAAAGTGAGATTTCTCCTGAAGCTTATCTACATACTAGTTTTTTGAGGCTGATGAGTTTGATGCTATGTAAGAGGCTTCGTAAATGACATCACTGCACCAGTTCACTTCCAATACTATATTTAGTGTCACCGGGGACTGATTTCCTTTTATCTGTCTGTGGACATGCTTTAGCTATATATAGTTTTTGTTCTCTTGGGATAATTTTCACACAGTATTGTCACTGTTTTGACTTTTGGGACACGGTTGATTATGCCATATATATACTCAACGTTCTTAAAGAAGATTAGTGACACAGTGTCAAAGATGTAACTCAGAAATCTATTAACAGCAACTTTTATACTTTAAACTTAAGCTAGGTACGGAAATTATCTTTCAGGAACCAATTCTTTCGAAGTCATTTTCAACTACACATTCTTTAAAATCATCTTTCAGATTTTCTCAATATTGCTTCGTAATCACACATTCTCTAGAAAGATAATTTTTTTCAAAACCCTGGGTTAATTTGTGAATTACTGTGGAGTGATCCACAACCTCAGCTTGGGAGGGGACCTAGCAAGCGTGGTGTTTGTCTTTCATTTGGTGCAGATGTAACCAAACGATTTTTGCAGGACAACAACCTGGGTAATTTTTCTTGCATATTTTTAGTAATAATTTGGTGTTTTATACACCCTCCCTGTTTTTAATATTCCAAAACTGGGAGGACCGTGCACACATACATATTTCAAAGCTAAGAGGTTTTTGGTTCCTATTAACTTTATCAACTGTTTTAATTTGTATAATTTCATTTGTGGTTGAAATTGAGCAGTAGCCCCTACAAAATGTGTGGTTGAAATCAATTGAATTTATTATTGCATGGTAAATTTATAAAAAATAACGAATTTGGAATATTGTCCAACTAAAATTAGAGAAGTTAATAATTTTATTATTATTTTCCTTTCTTGTATACAAACCTTTTATAGATAGATGGATTGCGTTAGTGTAAATGGTTAACTCAACAAACATGGGTGTTCAATTGGCTTATGGCCAACTTATTTGTTCTAGTTCTGGTACTTGTTATTTTGGTTGCTGGTTTCAATTATATATTCACAGATGGTAGATTTAAGTTAACCAATCCCCTATGATTCTTTTGGGCTAGAGATTTTGACTATTCTTTTATTTGCTTGTGAATATTTCCAATACTGCATCAACTACATATTTCTCCGTCCACGAGTTGAAGGATTATGAAGTTTGGAACTTTCTGTGACTGTCTCAATTTCCTTGGTGGTTGATGCAGACAGGAAACAAGGGAGCATTTATTAAGTTTGAAGCCACCCAAACTGGAGCCAGATATTGTCACGTTTTCAGCTGTGGTTTGTAACTTCTTTGAACTCTCCCAATCCCTTCCCATCTTTCAAAATGCTATATGCTTTTCAGTTTTAAAATTAACATTTCACTGCTTAACATTCTCTTTTCCTTTAAATTTTGAATTGTACCCACAACCTGATGTCAAGCCAATGGCGAACGATTGTCAATCAAGACATGTTTATTACCCGTGTCAAATAAACATGATCCTGTAGAAATACTCATATTTTTCTTTATTTGTTAACATCACGGGTTGATTTCATACAAAAATCAAAACCTAACCAAACAGAAGTCCACGACAATAAAACCATTGAAATAGCAATATAGTAATATAGGAGGTCCTATGTTTCTTTTTTATTGGTCTAAATTTTGATTATGTAATAATACTAGTATATTACCCGTAAGATTAAAAAAAATGCTAATTTATTAATTCTATATACTTGCAAGACAAACTGGGAAATTGATGTCATAATAGCATGAAATTAACATTTTAATTTATCCAAAACGTACAACATTAGCCTAAATTCTAGAAAACCTCTTTAAAAATTACATCAGTTGTAAACTCTCTCATTTTTGACATATCGCTATCTCCAATTCTTTACTATTTATCACTTTAGATATTATAACATACAATTGCCTACAACTATATATCGGTTTTCAAGAGAAGCCTAGCATTGACTTATTTACACATAACTCATAACATTCAAGGGCATTGTAGAAATGCCGCCAACCATCATTTTGGTGCTGGACATCTCTAACATTGGAGTTTAGTTGCAAGAATAGCTCTTTAATTACACAAATGACCTATAACATTTAAAGTTGTTGCACGAATGATCCCAAATTGTTTTAAGGCAAAAATTAGATAATTTTTGTTAATTTAACTAATAATTAAGTGTCGATGGGTGCTACAACAACAATAATAAGTGGAATTCATCCACTTGCAGATCATAAATGTAGAACGGATATGTCATTGTTGGGCCATTTCCAGAGTCCTTGGGCAGGCATGCTTCGAATCAATAATCAGCAGCAGAAGATGTTCTTGATAAGAGGCTAAGACAGAAAATATAAAGATCAAAATATGTGAAGAAAGTGGAGAGAATATATTGGTTCATTTTGTGAATAATATTGAACAACCAACAGTTACATAAACAAATATAGAAAAGAAAACTTTGGGTGCTGTTAATTCCACCCAAATTAAAAGTATTTAAAACACTTGAAAAAAACACAGTTTTTCTAAGAAAACGTTGCCTCTCCTTTGAAGGAGAGGCATTGCTGAGACGTATGTCAAATGGCACAAGGGACCCACGGCCACGTCAGCCAAACCAATTCCCCCAAAAATTAACTGGGACGCACAAAAAAAATTGAACCCGTTTATTCACACCTCCCCCCCCCTTTCAGAATCAACCCTTCCCCCTTTCAGAAACACCCGCGCGACCCCCACCCCCATCTTCTGTTACCGCTCGCTACTTTCAGACCCGTCGGAATCGCGAGCCGCCGGACCGGCGACGGAGAGGTAAACCCGCCTCCCTCAGCGCCGGCACAAACTCTCCCCCAGAAACAACCCAAACTCCCCCACGGCAAACGGCGCTCGGTCGCAGGAAACGACGCTCTTCCGATCGACCCAGCGCCGGCGAAGGAGCCATAAACCAGCCGCCTCACTCTGCGCCGGCACACATCCCCAGTGGCTCAGCAGAACACCTCCGACCCGCGAACACCCCTGACCCGCGGCCACCAAGGATTCCGGCCGCCGGATCAGCTTCTATTTCTGCTAGTAAATTGATCTTCTTTCTTCTTCTGACAATACAAAATTGTGTCCATCATTTCCCCTTAATTGCTGCATCTTCTTGTTTTATTCAATTTAGAGGTAACAGTGTTTTGTTTACATGGATTCACAGAATTAACATACAAGCTACCTTTGGAATACTGTTGAGCTTACCTCAAAATTATAGGTCCTATTTCATTTATTTCTTACTTAACATTCTTTTATGTAAATGGAAACTTCAGCTTTAATAAATTTTCACCAATACAACAACTACATGGTCAACTGTCACAAAAAATTTGAAAAAAGGGGTGCCTCAATTCTATTTAGGGAAGTTCAGCAAACAGATCATGTTCACAAGATGTGATTACATTGTGTATATATAGTGGCTTCAAGACTATATAACTATACCAATGGTTTTGATTCTTAGGTTAGTTTTCATATGATTGGGTTAGGTTCATTTCTGGATGTAAAACGGAGATCTGAGATAACGATTTACATAAATGTAAGGACGTTTTGTGCAATTAAATGGAGTTGAAATAATGATAGCCAAAAATCTTTGCCAATAGGCATTACACACAAGGTTGTTGCAACGTTATGTTTTGAAATTGAAATCTGAAAAAGGTTATTTGAAGAGCACTTCCAAAGTGATGTAGTTTATTAAGTCTTCAAAAGAATATGACAAGGCCAATCCGTCTATTAAAAAGAAAAAACAGAAGAACGCACATCCTCAAATCGACAACAGGCATCAAAGTAAAAATTTAAAAATTAAGTATTATTTTTCCCTTTTTTTCTTTTTAACCTATGACTATGAAAGAGGTGGTTTCTAAGCATACTAGAAAGAGAATTTACTTGTTCGAATGGTTTACTTATGTATAGGGTTACTTATGATATTCTAGCATGGTATACAATTTCATTCTTGAAGATAGGTACATTCTCGTTCTATTTGTTTCATCCATTTTCAAAACCAGATTACCTTAGGAAAATATTTATGTCTAGACCCTCTGTAGCTGTAGGCCAGGCTAAGATAGATCTGATTTCTCAATGGCACACTTTCAATAATTAGGTAATCATTTTACTTTTACTTTCAGCACATGATACATACTATATGTGTTGCTAGTGCAACCATCATCTTTGCTTGTTGACCAGTTAATTTCATTCTGTTGTAACTTGACACAAGTTGCTAACTTACATTACCTCAGGCTAGCTTATACCTTATATGAATTCATGTATTCTCAACCTGACTATTAATATGCATCCGTAAAGGCATGTCATATGAAAAAGATGCCAGCTCATCAAGGAGAGTAAATTTTTTTTCCTGGTCCAGTTCCTGGCACTGATTGGCAGCCCTGTGCTAAATTGTTTTTGAATTGATTCTTTTGAAATGTGTTTTGGCATTTTGATTTGGATTCAGCTCCTCATTTGTGCTACTGGAATTGGCTTTGGCATTGTGAATTGAGTAGTTGGTGTGTTGGAATAGGTTCTTTTGATGGCCCTTTCACCTGGGCTACTGCTGGAATTACCTTGTACTGCTGGTGTTGCTAGTGATCCCTGAAATTTTTGCTACTCGTGCTATTGCCAGTGATCTTTTCACTGATGGTGCTGATGCTGATATTTCATTTTACTGCTGGTGTTGCTGTTGATTTTCTTCGCATTGCTGGACTGCTGTTTTGTTGCTGATTTTTTATGTGTGGGCTGATGTTTTGCTGCTGATTTTTTATGTGCTGGGCTGCTGTTTTGATGCTGATTTTCTGTGCATTGCTGGGCTGCTGTTTTTTCCCTGGCCTGATGGTGCTATTCTTGTGTATTTATTAGTTGCAGATTATTTTTTAATCTCTGTTTTGAAGGGTTGACAAAATTCCCCTTTCCCCCTTTCCTTCAGTTGGAAGATAGCCACACGATGATGGCCTGTGACTCTAAATGACTCATTGATGTGTTTGCAGGTACAACAACGGCCAAAGGTGGGAAGAATGCAGTGAAGATAACGATTCCCTATGGCAAGAACAAGTGAGGAGATGCCGTGGAATGTAGCAAAATTATAGTAGCTACCCATGTATTGTAAATATTTCTTGTGTTTGGTAATTTCTAGTATTATTGACATATGTACTTATATTTTGGGAGCTGGTTTGAAATTCTCTTGAAGTAGTTAAATTTTGTACCTTTTTGTACTTGGAAGACCTCTATATTTTTCCTTCAGTGGGGAAGATGACCTTTGAAATAAATGTTTAATATGTTCGAGGTTTGTTTAAATGAAAAGTTGACGGATAATTTTTAGAGAAATTTCGATAGAGTTTCCTCTGCACCACTAACTTCTAACCTGGGGAAAAAATAATCTGTAAACATGCACCATTGCGACAACGTCGTATATCATATGTTTAAGCAGCATCATATAATTACAGGAAAAGGCAAAACAGAGCAACTCAAGGACAACGATTGCCCTGCCCGTTGCACAAGTTGATTGCTATATACAACAAAAATTTGTTTTTTGCCCAACAACCAAGTGGCAAATAAGCATGACCTTCGTATCATTGCTATATATAACAAAAATTAGTTGCGCCTAACAAGTATCAAATAAGCATATCTCCTCCCGAGCCACATTATCTTTTCAATGTTCTATCTGCAAAGATTGAGAATTCAGTTATCAGAAAGTGCTTGATAAACCATGCTATTAGCTCATTCCGTTAATAGTGCATTTCTTTGCCATAAAATACAATCCACTGAAATTTAACTGGATCACACAACACATGTAGGTATCAAATTAACCAATAAGCTACCATAACCATCTTCCTGTGCAGACAATTCAGTTAATTTGATTTATCATATAGTAGCTATCCATGTATTCCTTATTAAATTAAACTGGATACCTATGTAGTAAATATATATAGCAGCACATGTACATAAATTATGCTACTATGTTGACTACCTGTTCCAAAAATACATGCCAATTCATTTGGTACCCTCGGCCTGTATGGCTCGACCTCTAGGGTCATTCTGTAAAAGACCAAAACAACTTATATGCATAAATATCAGGGGAAATAATAAAATCTAGAAAAGCAAGAATACATTAACATGCCTTGTTGTTGATGCCTAATAGTTCCATACATCATGCCCAACGCCCCGACAATTGCTGCAATGCCTGTTGCATAGCGAGATTGCTTTCTCCTATGAAGATTTAAGCTGCTTGCCTAACCCTTTGCCGCGTGTACGCACTGGGTCCTTTACAGGGACCTCGTTCTGGCTGCAATTCATGGCAGGCTGGTACTGACTTGCACCCTCGTCGTCCATGTCGTCTAAGGTTAGCGAAGCACTCTTTAATAGGCTCGACAAGTAATCACTATGCGCCGCACTCAACGACGCTTTATCGACTGCTACCACAGCTAGCTGTTTAAGTCTCACTTGTCTACCCTGTAACGACTCCGCACTGAATACATACACTGATGGGGCATAAATAGGGTCATTCTTTGCACTCTTTCTCCATCGGCGCAAAATATATTTCGCAGGCAATCTCATTATCTGCATAACTCGTATCCAACACAATATATGGTGACAAGGAATCCCTTCAAACTCAAACAGCCGGCAACTGCAAGAGACATAGTCTCCTGATATGGTATACGTCAACTCTCGAACCCGCTCTCCAGTCTTTCCCAGCCGGTAATATCGCTATACCTCATAGGTCTCCCTGTCCTTTGAGCTGTCCACAACGTGAGAAGTGTAGCGTGTACTCTGCTGCAATTCAACTTGAAAATCTTGAAACACGGCTAATGTGTATATATCGGCCATTTGATTTTCCACCTCAAACTCTGATACAGGCCTTGGCCTTTCATTCAAGCCGCGATGGTTGGCCTGCAACTCACGGTGCCTCTGGTGAACAACCGTTCGTGAAATACGTGTAACGACCTTGTTTAATTAGCATTTCTTGTCTACATACCTTTTGAAAAAGGCATGATAACTCTCAATCCTCTGGCTACTCAACATCCCAGCACAGAACAACGGCTTCACATATGCGGGAACCCATTGGTCCCGGACTGAGAATATTTCAGGCAACCATGAGTTATCCGCCAGTTTAGGAAGGCTTGTTGTCTCCAGCCACTTACGGTCAAACTGTTTAGGTGTCTCAGAGTACATGATAATCTGTACAAGATCATGGTGTAGCTGAGTGTGGAGCCCAACATTCATCTTCTCTGGAATCTTTTTTAGGATGTCCCATATACAATGATGATGGGCAGTCTCAGGAAATGCCTTTGCAACTGCAAGTCCTATCACAGTGTCTTGATCAGTAATTATGACTCCGGGTGCGCGATGATGCGGCATAGCTTCCAAGAACTGTGAAACCAGCCAAACAAATGACTCCCCCGTCTGCCTGCTTAATAATCCACACCCAAACATCGTGGTTTGTTGATGGTGATTGACCTCAACAAATGGAGGTAGATACCAACCATACTTGTTCGTGCTAAAAGTTGTATCAAAAACCACAACGTCTCCAAAAAAGGCATAAGAGTTTCTACTGTCCCTGTCAGCCCAAAAGAATCAGATCGAAATGATGCCCTTACTCTCTGTTTCGTAGCAGTAGAAAAAATCATCATTTTTCTCCTCTCCTTCGAAATAATGAATCAAAGACTGTGTGTCGTACCCATCAACTGTAGCTTTCAAAGCCCCTTCATAATTGTAAATGTCATTCTCCGTACGCCCTAACAATGAAGGACCTCCAGCATCATTCGCTAATAGCTTGATCTGGGTATGTGTTGGAATGTTTGCATCATTTTACTCCTGCATAAGAGCCTTCTTCGCAGCCAACACTTTCTGGTGTGACCGTAATAGGTGCAACTTGCTGGGAGTGGATAGGGCATGGTTGTGTCTCGGCTCAAACAAAGTGACCTTCCACTCATCACCCTTCTGATTCTTTGAAATGTTCATTCTGGCTTGACACCCACACTTCGTCTCACAACATCTTCGCTAAACCCCCTGGTCAGCTGCCTCTTTATGCCTCTTTCGGTATGTCTCATTGGTCTCCCCCTCCTTACTACATGTTAATGACTTCCTACAAACCACCCCTGCTGCGTTTTTCCTACTACTACATATCTTTGTACTGAACCCTGCCTTTTTTGCTTAGTTGTTGTACCAAGCTTGTGCAGCCTCTGCACTCTCAAACTCGTGCCCAACATCGATGACGTCTCCAGGCTCCAAGATAGGTGTAACATTTTGATTGTCAAGATCAACTACATGCCCTGTCATACACCATTAAAACGAATCAATGACTTGCTTTGAGTAATCACGAACAAAATCAAGGGCAATAGTTAAAGCATGTCAACATCAATTTACCTTCATCAGATGGAGCTTGAACTGATTTCAGATCCTCAGAGGGGGTGTCTTCTGCATTTGCTGAAGGGTGTGTAGTATGAATAAGTGGTGGCTCCTTAATGATGTCTTCGGCTTCCATGTAAATCCAGTGGCCAAATGCCTCAAGAACTGGTTATCATAGTCACTTGTGTATTCGAACATAACAAAGACGCCTCAGTTTCCAAACAAATTACATAACAATCCATTATGAATATTTTGTTACATTGTGCTCAAGAAGGCATGAGTTAAAGCTTGTGGAGTACGTATGTTGCTTGGTACCAATTTAAATCAACATAGCAAAGCAGTCATATTTTTCCAAAGGTAGAACTAACTGTTTAATAGAAAAAAAAACTGACTTGTTAAGTTAAACATTATGCTTCCTTTGACTTCACATGTAAAGAGGTTGGATCGACAAAGTCATAGTCACAGAAAAGATATTCAGTTGACAGAGAAAATATGGAATTTCTTAGTTGTGTGTCTTCTTAGAGAAGATTACCAATTAACGACGTTGTTTGATTTATTCAAGAGAGCATATCCTGGCTTTCCCAGCAAAAAATTAGCAAGGTGTGTTGGAGGATCAGTATTTAGTTTTATGGCTAGTTTTAAAGTGCCTTTGTAGTAAAGGTTCGGTATATCCTTCTTCGCTTAAAACACAAAGCTAGAAACACTCTCTTTTGTTCTCATATTTACACTAGTTTTATATTTGAGTAACACATTATTAGAGTGAATTTCAAAGTACACTTCATTTGTAAACAATTATATGTTTAAAATACTTCATTTTCTTTAGATTACACTTCACTTTCTTGTCTTGCCATAAGTTCCCCGCAAGGTGACAGTTCGGTTGAATACTAGCGCTTCAGGTGTATAATCCGCTTCAACATCGAAGTTGCGTTAACCAGATTGAAATATACAGGCAATTAGACAACCTGTTCATTAAGCATCCATGACACATTATGTGAAAAAAAGGATTAAATAATTAAACATATAAACTCCAACTTCATCCAAAATAAGAACCATATACAATTTCCGAGAGCAATTTAGGTGCACAAAATTCAAAGAGCAATTTCCCAGCAGAAAAGAACCATATAACATTTTGGAGAGCAATTTAGTTGCTAAAAATTCAGAAAGCAATTTACTGGGAGAAAATACAATTTCAGAGAGTTAGGTGTTTTAAGGGCCTTACTCTCAACCATCTCAAGAGCCATCTTCAAGTAATTAGAATTCATTTTTAAATTTTCATTTTTTAGGGTTATGATTTTTATTTTTTATTTTGTAATTTTCTTTTCTTTTCTATATCAGAAATTTAGGCTGGGAAAGCAGCCTCACAAGGAGTTCAATGATCATTCATTAAAAGATGGTGAGAGAGGTGACTGTTTTCTATATATATGTTATTGCATGTTTGTTCTTGCTTGTTCTTCTTCTTTATTTTCCCAATAGTGATCTCTCTACAAGTTAATCACTTAAAAAGCAAGCAATTATGAGGGTTTTTAATTAAAATGAAACATGCAAAGAATGAACCTTTTTCTGGAACAAGATTTTTTGAGTCTTGGTTCTCAATGGAATGTATGATTTGATCAGTGGCAACAATGTTCAAATCACTGATGCAACTAGGATGCAAATGGAAGTGAATAGCAGACTCCATGAAAAATTAGAGGTCAGAAATTAAATAAATTAACGACAAAATTATACTTATGCTTAATATATACAATTATATTATCTGCAATTTACCAGTAGAGCCTTGGTGTTCGCGGGTCGGAGGTGTTCTGCTAAGCCACTGGGGATTTGTGCCGGCGCAGAGTGAGGCAGCTGGTTTATGGCTCCTTCGCCGGTGCTGGGTCGCCGAAATGGCGGAGTTTCTTGCGACCGAGCGCCGTTTGCCATTGGAGGGAGGGAGAGTTTGGTTGTTTATGGGGGAGAGTTTGTGTCGGCGCTGAGGGGGGCGGGTTTACCTCTCCATCACCAGCCAGGTGGCTTGCGATTTAGACGAGTCTAAAAGTAGCCAGCGGGAGCAGAAAATGGGCGTGGGGGTCGCGCGGGTGTTTCTAAAAGGGGGAGGGGTTGATTCTGAAAGGGGTGGTGGGGGTGTGAATAAACGGGTTCAATTTTTTTGTGGGTCTCAGTTATTTTTTTGGGAGGAGGATATGTTGGCTGACGTGGCCGTGGGTCCCTTGTGCCATTTTACATACACCTCAGCAATGCCTCTCCTGTAAAGGAGAGGCAACGTTTTCTTATAAAAACTCGAAAAAGACAACTGCGTGAGGTGGAAGGTTCGGAGATCCAGGTGCAGTTAATTGACTAGAACGTAATCCACGACATTCTAAAGGATGCATATACATATATAATATTAAAGAATAATACTATGTAGTATTAGTGGTGTTTGACACCGTTTAGATAACATCTAATGTGTCATTAAATGATAAGTGAAATTATATAAATAAATGATCTATTTAATTCAACATATCATTTAGTACCACTTTGATATAGTGCTAAGTACTAGTGGTGGTAAATAGCATTACTCAATATTAAAATAAACCAAATATGAGGTAACGTACCATGATGGATAATCAATAATATGTGCAGCCTTCATATGGTGGAAGTCATGGATAATTCATGGCAACCAGCTCACATAAAATGTTCCTAGAAACAATTTCCATCCAAATTGCCGTTAAATGCTTGTCAATAGACTATTTTGCCCTTACCCCTAAATAAAAGTGAAAAAAGAAAGGGTAATTTACAGCTAGCGTTCCCAACCTTTCAGATTTGTTGAGATTACATTCTCAACCTTTAATTTTCATTGTAGAAGCCCCTAACCTTTGAATAGTGTTACACCTAAGGTCCCTCTAATATTTTCTATCCGCTTCCACCGTTAAAGTCAGAGGTATTATCGTAAAATAACTAAAAATTGAATATTTTAATATTTTTACAAAAAAAAATAATAATAAAATTTAAAAAAAAGAGGGGGGAGACCCCCCAAATGTGCTGCCAGAAATGGCAGCACTTTGCCGCCATTTCTGGCAACCATTCGTTGCCGGAAATGGCGGCAAAGTGCTGCCATTTCCGGCAGCACAGGGGGGAGACTCCCCCCTTTTTTGGCCAGAAATGGTGGCCCAAATGGCTGCCATTTCTGGCCAAAAAGAAGGGGAGAGTCCCCCTTTTTTTGGCAGCCAAAAGGAGGACTCCCCTCTTTTTGGCTACCATTTCTGGCAGCCAAAAGGGGGGTCTCTCTCTCCTTTTTTGGCCGGAAATGGCAGCCATCTAAACTGCCATTTCCAACCAAAAATGGCAGCCGAAAAGGGGGGAGAGTCCCCCTTTTTAGCTGCCATTTCTGGCAGCCAAAATGGGGGACTCTTCCCCTTTTTTGGCCGAAAATGGCAGTCAAGATGGCTGCCATTTCCGGCCAAAAATGGCAGCCAAAAAGGGGGGTCTCTCCCCCCTTTTTTTGGCCGAAAATTGCAACCCAGATGGCTGCCATTTCCGGCCAAAAACGGGGAACCCCCCCTTTTTGGCCGGAAATGGCAGACATCTGGGCCGCCATTTCATGTCAAGAAAGGGAGGAGTCTCCCCCCCCTGTGCTGCCATTTCCGACAACATGTGAGGGTCTCCTCCCTCTTTTTTTTTAATTTTTTATTTTTTGTGTAAAAACATTAAAATATTTAATTTTTAGTTATTTTAAGAAAATACCTTTGACTTTAACGGTGGAAATGGATGGAAAACGTTAGAGGAACCTTAGGTGTAACACTATTGAAAGGTTAGGGTCCTCCACAAAGAAAATTAAAGGTTGAGGACGTAATCTCAATAAACTTGAAAGTTTGGGGACGCTAGCTATAAATTACCCAAAAAGAAACTACATAATTTTTTTTCTTAAAATATAAAATATAATTTATATATATATATATTTTTAAAAGTGAGAGTCTGCCTTTTCCACCAATCCATTCAATCCCAACTCCACCCACAACACCATTATTCGACATGTCTAATGGCAACAGCGGAGCCAGGGGGGGGTAAATGAAGGAAAATTTTTGATGTCTTCATTTACCCTCAGAAATTTTTTTTTTTGGACAATTATATTGCCACTAGAATTATTGTTCAACCCACCATATTTTTATTATTTACCAATATAACCTTTAATGAAATGACAAGAAAAACTCCTCCAAGTCAATTATTTATGTAATTACTTATAGTTTTTCTTCTTCTATAATATTAAAAGTACACCACACAAAAATATATTTACTTTCCATGGCAACGGAGCATTGGAATGTTGGGAAATGTTACATTTTTATACAAAGAATTTTTAAGCAAAGATTGCAATTCAAGGGCTAACAGAGGCAATGATTTTCCAGTGTCATAACATCAAAAGAATTTTATTAACCGAATTTCTTGTCCATGTGAAATTTCAAATTTATGTGTATGCCTAAAATTAAAAATATATTTTGGATTTGGTCATAGAAAACAAAAGTTTGGGTACATCCATTGGACCAGAGACTGTGGTCTACTGAATAAGTTTGTGACATAGGAGGTAAAATTTTTCAACTACATTGCATAGAAATAGACGTGAATGATTGTTTATTGATTGCATTCTAAACTTTTGGGTTGTGGTGTACAGAAAGGTTCCCGGAGGGGAAAGGATCGAGGGGCATGAGATAGTCAAAGGCCAAAACTTTCAGATGAGATTGTGGTGTGCAGTTTTTTGTTTTTAAATATTTATTCAATTAGTTAAGAATACACATGTAAATTAGGGAAATGATACTTTGCCTTGCCAATCTACTTACCCAGTTACTTGTCTGGGGCATTAATGTCTTTTTGCACATCATATTTCAATTCCATTCAAAACAAGTCAGAACAGAGAGTAGAAGGCAAGACCTTATCTTCTTCTTCTCCGGTGAACAGAGAGAATTCAACTGTGGGTGGTCATTGGCAAGAGAAGAAAAGGCGAGTCTTTACCTTCTTCTTCTCCGGTGCATTAGCTTCTTTCTTGTTGGGAATATCCGGCGAGTATTCACCGCATGACTCTTCATCTCTTTGTCTAGATCCGCTTACTCTTCACTGGCTACTCTTCTTTCTATAATTTTTGTTCATGCTACTCATCTTGATTATGCAATTCCGGCGACTCTTCACTTCCGGCCTGAATTTAGCCTCTGCCTTCACTTAATTTCTAACTCTCGTACCCCCTTAATCCTGAATCCAATCCTTGCCCCCACTTAAATTATAATTTTACCCAATTAAATTTGAAGTTTGATCCTTGCCATCAGAATTTAATTAGGGGATTTCTGGCTAGTCTTCTTGCTGACTTTTTGTTAGTTTGTAATTGTATTTGTTGGGTTCAAGATCTGTGTTTGGTGTTGAGTTAAAAACAAATTTCAAAATTTCAAAATCCATATCAAAGAGTCAAGAAGTTAGGATGAAAGAGAAAATTGGACTCTCTCTGAAAGATGGACCTCTCCCATTTTGGAGGTCGACCCACATCCGACGATGGCAAGATAACGCAAGTAGCGATGAATTTGACGGCTGACATTCTTCTGGCGTCTTACTCCTTGGTGGCGACGGGAAAGGAGATGTTGACCGGAACATGAACTAGCGTGAAGAACGACAATCGGATTTGGTCTGAAGAGGAACTAGATGCTAGATCGGTATGGGAAGAAGAGAGTTTGAGCTTCAGGGACATCGTGGTTTTCTGCATTTTCACCCAAAAATGAGGAAAATCCAAAATATCGCGATAAATTGACACTTTCTCATTGCAATATATCTTCACTTAAGTGGCAAGTAACCCGGTCAGTGAATGTAGCAAAACCCAAGTAATTAATAGTGGTGACCTTATAAAAAACTAGTATTTGCTTTCGTGCGTTGCACTATCGTATCTTATTGGCAAAGTATAACGTAAGGAAATAAAATAATATAGGAGCAAAGTAATGAAAAAAGTAGCATTTTAAAATAAAAAAATAAATATTTTGTTAATATTATTAAAAATTTTGGAATACCTTATTATACACAACATTCGTCGTTTCATTAATTGACTTTTCATTCTTAATTTCTTACCACTTTTAAGTAGTTTTATAACAAGATTTACAACTCTAGACACTGCTACATAGAACGATCAATGATTGAATATTAACTTCTTAAGAAATATACGAAAAGTGGTTAATCTTGAATCTTATTAGTAATTATAACAACGAACAATTAAAGTTTATAAATTAATTTTGACTCTTATTATTAGTCATAATAATCTAAAACATGTTTGACGTGTCTTGATATTTATTTCTCCAACCAATAGATGACTTCCGATATTCTAGTAGACATTTAGTGGCAACCTTTCTAATAAAGTTTATGGAGAGTAAATAAAAATATATAATAAGAAATACATAGTTTATATATAATTAATTTGTATCGAAAAATTTAAAAATACGTCATCCTACCAAATAGACCAAGAGCACCCAAAGAAAGTATATTCTGAAGACATAATCCTTTTTTTTTAACTTTAGAATGACATAGTTTATATACATAATTCATTTTTTTCATTTTATTTTTTTACTTTAATTTTTTGTATATTGGTAAGTTTATAGAACTATTTTTTTCAAAACATGTATTGTTTAAACTGTCTCACTAATATACGTAATTACCCACTATTATAACCACTCATTATCTTCTTGTCTTTTTAACATATTAATATTATTTATATACCACAACTTGACTATTAATTTTTTTATTTCTTTTTTTTTTAACTTTAGTTTTCGTTAACTATTTTCGTATTGGTTAATGTAATCGCCCACTAACTTATTAACCACAAAGTGCGGTTGTACTTTTACAATTTTTAAATCAATAGTGGACAGTTGCCAATAGTATTAGGTTATGTAACCTACCAATATACATGAATTGAAGTAAAAAAATAATAATAAAGTAAAATAAAAAAGAAACCAAACTGAATCTTTTACAGTTGAATATTCAATTTTACTTCTATTTTTATTAATAGGTAATATGTAACAACATTTCTAATAAAGTCTATAAAGACAAAAAAAAATGTAGTTAGAAAGTTATAGCATATATACATAATTCATTTGTATTGAGAAAATTAAAATATATGATCATACCAAATAAACCATGAGCACCAGAGGAAGATATATTCTAAAGATATAATTCTTTTTTTTTAAACTTTAGAAAGGTGTAACTTATATACATAATTTATTTTTTTTCATTTTATTTTATTTTACTTTAATTTCATGTATATTGGTAAGTTTTATAAAACTATTTTTTCCAAAAGATGTATTGTTTAAAGTGTTCCACTAATATACGTAATTGTTACTATTGATAACCACCATTATCTTTTTTTAACCTATTACTGTTGCCTATATACCACAACTTAAATTTTATTTATTTCATTTTTTTAACTTTAATTTCTTTTAACCGTTTTAGTACTGGTTGAAGTGACCGCTAACTACCTTATTAACCGCAAAGCGATGTTACTAAAACGATGTTCCCTAAACCCCAATTTACAATGGAAAATTGCAAAATCTTGTTTTAGTGTGCTCTTTAGATTCCCTTTTATGGTGCAATATATTCTTGAAGAATTCTTTTGCAGTTAATTATTTGTATTAATAGTTGGCGGTTACCAATAGTTGGTGGTTACCAATATTAGTTAATTTCTGTATCAATAAAAAAGATTCTCTCAAGTAAGATCTAAAACAAAATTGAATTTTTTTCAATTGAAAATTCACTTTTTACTTCTACTTTTATTAATATATAGATATTGTTCTAATAGTGGTAGTTTTATAATGTGGTGTAAAAAATAAAAACCGTAGTGGTAATGTAATTACTTCTTTTTTTTTTTTTGTTTAAACCTAATATACCTGTAGCTATTGAAATGCTTTTGATGGACCATTAAAAAAACATGTGTTTTAATTGTTTGAGCCTCTTTATTTGTAAGAATTTGGTGAATTTATAAATATGAGAGAGGTAAAATATGTATTGAAATTATAAAAATATTTAAAATATGTGGTTGTAATTGAACAGTTGTCAAATTAAATGTCAAATCAATTGTAGGTAAAATTATAAATTGAGAAAATAAATAAAGAATAAAGAGTTTCAAACAACAAATACGATCAAAAGAGAAATTATATAGAAAAATACGTCCAAAATTAATCTTTTAAAAAATTAATCTTTTTAAGAATCCGGTTAAATTCATGGCGAAATGGGTTCCCGAAAGGTCGGGCGGTATAGCTAAATGCACTAAAAACGTGCACATGGTCTCCATACTATTAATTTAATTAACATTATTATATATATTAATTAATTTTGTGAGTTAACTATTCATCAAATTACTAATTATGTGAATTTAATTAGCATAAATAAATTTTCTTCAAATTAACAAATTTTTTTCAGGGGAATTCATTAGAAGTATTAACAGTTGCATTTGTACTACTATTTAGTTAAAAAATCATAGAAAGAAAAAGTCACTAGTTGTTTTTATATGTGACTTTTTAATTTAATAATAATACAAAATGTGACTTTATCTGTATATGACTTTTAAATTAAATAGTAACAGATGTGACTTTTTAATTTAATGTATTTTAAATACCAATACATAATTTTTTAATTAAATGTAACTTTTTGTATATATAAGTTTTTATATGTGGCTTTTTCATTATGTGCATTTTTCTATTTGTGAGTTTTTTATTCAATTAATTAAATATGATTTTTTATATGTGATTTTTTGAACTCAGCAGTAATATAAATGTGACTTTTTAACTAAATGTAAATTTTTTATATTAAATGTGAAAAAGTCATATATAATAGAAAAGTCATATAAATGTAAATTTTATATGCAACTTTTTCATCAAATGGTAACTCGGCCGCTCATTGGTTCTCCTCCCTCTCATATTACTTTTCATTTTTTGTTGCTCCACCACTCTACATACTTTTTTTTTGGTGTTTTTGTATTGTCATATATAAAAGTAAAAGGTCATAATTAAAAAAGTTACATTTGTGTGATTTTTAAAAAGTCACCTATAGAAAAAATGTCACACATAAAACTAAAAAGTCATAATTAAAAAAGTGATATTTCTGTGACTTTTAAAAAGCGACGTATAGGAAAAATGTCATATAAAGAAGTAAAAAGTCACATTTAAAAAATGTGACTTTTAAAAAGTCACCTACATTTTAATTAATTAAGAAAATTGACTTTTAAAAAGTCACAAATAAAAAAAATATCACACATAGAAGCAAAAAGTCGCTTAATACTTATTAAACAGGTGAGTAGAGTCGATTAATCTAAATAGTCACGCCCTATGTAACTGTTTCAATTGAAAGTCGCATCATATGTAAATTTAAGTAATAGATTTACACAAAAATCGTATGTTGTAACTTTTATTTTAAAAAGTCAAATAATGATTATTTGGTATTTACTACATACATGACTTTGAATCGGTTTCAAAAAGTCACGTCTTATGTAATTTTTCAATTAAAAAGTCACATATAAATTAAAATCATAAATTTATGCAAAAATCGGGTATCGTGAATTTTTTTTGTTTTAAAAAGTGACATATTGATTATTTGACATTTACTACATATAACTTAGAGTCAGTTCAAAAAAGTTACATCTCATATAACTTTTTCAATTGAGAAGTCACATGCAAATTAAAATAATTGATTTACACAAAAATCGGGTATCGTACAATTTTTTATTTTGAAAGTCTCAAGATGTGCATTTTTAAAGAAGTCACAAAATGCTAACAAAATGCTAAAACCTAATGACTTTTTGTTTTATATGTCTAACATTTTATTTAATCGATTATTCAAGAAATACCTTTTTAAAAGTCACAAAACATTATTACCTAGTGACTTTTTAATTTTTATATGTAACTTTTATTATGTAATTTTTTTTAATTAGATGTTACTTTTTCATGTGTGAATTTTAAATAAAAAGAAAAAAATTTGACTTTTAGAGTTACATATAATTAAAAAGGTCACATGAATGTAATTCTTTTTCCATTTAAAAGTCATTGAGGAGTAATCAAGCATGAGGAAAGAGGACAGAGAAGAAAGAAAGGCGAATATTTTTGGAGGGAAAAATCCACCCGGATAAAAAAAAAGGACAAGCACCGCATCATGTCACGAGAAAGGAGCATTTAAGTGTTCAAAATGAAAATTTCACGCAAATGCCGGGAAATTAACGTATTAATGGGCAGCAATCATTTTTAACCGTATTTTTCTAAAACTAATGTAATTTACAGTATTTTTCCTAATTTTCTCTTTTAAATAACATGTATCATTGCTGAAAATTAGTTACGCCAATATGAAGAGTTGTATTCTTTTAATTATTTTTCTAGTGGAAAGTGATTAAAAATTAATATTATGGGTAAATTATATAGAATTTATTATTTGTTGTAATATTATTTCCTCAGGGTCTTTCATAATAGGAGGGTGTGTACTTTTAGATTTTTTTAGAATGGATTTAGTGAATAGGAAAATATATGATACTATATGAGGAGATGTGAAAATTATTTTTTCAAAGAATATATGGTAGAGAATTAATGTGGTAAAAAATTCATTTTGATAAATGAATATCATCCACACTTTAAATGTTTTTTAGAGTTCTTACACTATACATATTGAACAACGATATAGGTGTATGATAATTTTGGAGTTACATAAATTTTGTATGTTTTCTTTTTCATGTTTTCTTATGTTTCATATTCAACGTGGAATTAAATTTATATTAAAAAATTTCTTATTAATTCTCATTGTTATTAATTAAAAATACTATTTTATGAATGAAAATTTAATTAGTTCCGTGCCAAATGAAATAATGGTACGTAATAAAATTGTAATAATTAGTAACATTTGTATACTAGTGACTAATAAACAATAAAATTATGATTCTTTAGTTCTTTAAATTATCAAGCATTTTTTGACTAATTATTCTATCTCGTACAACGTGAGAGTATACAAGTAGTCTTGAAATTACTCTATCTATTGTTTTATTTCTTACTCTTAATTACTAATTTCAGTATTAGAGAGGTAGTACCTCCTTATTTATTGCTTTTATTTATAGTATACTCAGTTAGATGTCAGGTTTTATGTCCCCCTCCTGAGTTATACTATTTTTTGAAATACTAATAAAAAAAGTAGGAGGAATCTAAACCCCCACTAATTAGGTAAGACGGACGCATAAAAACGACGCTATAACCTAATTGGTGCTTTATTAAAAAAAAATACAACTAATCTTGAAATGATGGACCCTACATCAATTTTCTTCCCTGCGATACTTGATGTATCTTGAATCTTAAATTATTTAACATTAAATTTATTAGTAACTTTTACAATGGAGACCGCTCTCGAGTGATCCAATATCATTCTTTTTTTTTACATTTTTATCACTTATCCAGACATTGTATTATTATTAATTAATATAGCACTCGTACGATATAGGAGAAGAACAATGTTAAAAAATATAATAATAAGAATTTGAAAAATGAATGAGAAACATTCGTACATAGGAAAATATTAAACTCATGGGGAAAAAAACTTTAATCTTTGTGAGTTTTTTTTTTTGGGAAATGAAATTTTAAATTTCATTGTAGGGAAAAACATGAGAAAATAGGCAAAACATGATGTCATTAATTATCTTACAGCACCAGTCAAAAGCGGGAAATAAGGTGAAATTACACTTGATTTAGATTAATATAATATATTAATATGTGATGATTGTGATGAAGTGTGATTTGGATATTGTGTTTGCCAAATCAGCTGCCAATATTTCCTTCAGTGGGCTTATTGGCATGATTTCTTTTCTTGGCTTTAGTGTGTTCTTCTTGCCTGGGATGCTGCGAATTTGTCATAGGGGAATTTCTTTTTTGTTGTGACACTGGTGATGCACTTATTGTGTTGTATATTTTGTAGATTAGATTAACTTCCTTTTATGCTTTTATAGTTGGAAAAGGGTTGACAAATACCCCTTTTATCAGTTGTACTCTGTTTATATTTGTGAAATGAAATCACTCTCTGTTTAGAAAAAAGATTAATATAATATAATATAATATACATACATATGTTTTAAGTTAATGAGAATTGTAGGGTGTTATTGTCTTTTTAAGTAAAAATGCTAGATCACGTAAAGAATGTGAGATTTAATGTTGAAATTGTCAAGTTTGAAAGGTTAGTATTAGATTGCACAATAGGAAGAAATGTCATGCTTAAATTGTACAAATTAGCCATTACAAAATAGAAAAAATAAAATAATAAAAAATAAAATATGACGCCAGCCATTTGGGGGGAAAAATTTGTTTAGACTACTCTTGATTTAGATATATACATTAAAAAAATTCAATCTTTATGAGTTTCTTTGGGAAATAGGAAATTTCATAGTGGATGAAAACATGGGGAAATAGGCAAAATATGATGTCATCAGCTAGCTTACGGCACAAGTCAAATGTGAGAAATAAGATAGAAACTATACTTGATTTAGATTAATATAATATAACTTTTAAGTTAATGATAATTGGACAGTATTATTGTTTTTTTAAATAAAAAATGTTAAATTCACTTAAAAAACGTGAAATTTGAGATTGAAATTGCTAAGTTTAAAATGTTAGGATTATATTGGACAATATGATGAAATATCAGAGTTAAATTATGCAAATTAGCCATTTCAAAATAGAAAAAAATAAAAAAATAAAAAAATTAAATATGACATCAGCATGACGTCAATGATTTAGACAGGAAAACTTATTTTGACTACTCTTGATTTAAATATATATAGATATACATAAAAAAATTCAATCTTTATGAGTTTCTTTAGGAAATAGAAAATTCCATGGTAGAGGAAAACATGGGAAAATAGCCAAAACACGACGTCAGCGGTTAGCTTACAGCACCAGTCAAATGAAGGAAATAAGGTAGCAACTATACTTGATTTAGATTAATATAATATAAATTTTAAGCTAATTATAATTGGACAATATTATTGTCTTTTTAAATAAAAATATTAGATTCACTTAAAAAATGTGAAATTTGATGTTGAAATTGTTAAGTTTGAAAGGTTAGGATTAAATTAGACAATAGGATGAAATGTCAGGGTTAAATTGTGCAAATTAGCCATTTAAAATAGAAATGAATAAAAAAATAAAAACTTAAATATGACATCAGCATGACTTCAGCGATTTGGGCCGAAAACTTATTTTGACTACTGATTTAGATATATATATATATATATATTATTTCAATTTCAAATACAGATACATATAATTTAACTTTTATTAACACACGTCTTTAATTATTATTACTCGCTGCAACAAAAATAGGGTTTGTCTCCCACTCTCACGTATTGTTGACGAAAATGGCATCTAGAAAGGAAATTGAACCATATAGTTCGAGTAAAGTCAATCCCAAACTTCAAACATAAATCCGGGTCAAATCTTTTGAGCTTCATATACGCACAGATTCTAACATAAGATGGCAAGGATCCAAATTCCAAAGTCTATTGGATGACTTTACCTACTCCTAACTAAATTGAAAATTTTCACTTCCGTTTTATTTTTTTACCAATGTGTACGACATATTTCGTGCATTAATAAATATAAAAAGTTGTTAGAAATTGACGAAAAAGATGTTAATTGAGCACAAATAGAGTCTAGACGCTGTTAGATTCCTGAAGCATTCATTGGGGTCAGAACTTAACTTCACGACCACTGGAGAAAGAGAGCGTGAACTCAGACGTAGAAGGATATTTTGCGAATCTTGGCGGTGAAGAGAAGTGCGGTTTAGGTGGGATTTGTAGATACTCAACGTCTCCTTCTAGCATTTCTATAACACTGCTCATTGACGGTCTAGACAAAGGATCAGTTTGTATGCGCCACAAGCCAACTATTACCATTTTCCTTATACTCGAACTTTCATTTGCATTCATGGTGCTGTCGAGATCAAGAGGAGGATTCTGTTCAAGGTTCTTATATATCCATTCAGGAAAATATTTTTCACTTGATCGTTCAATTTCAGCATCAGCATTTTCCCTTTGTCCAGCAATTTCTAAAACCATCATACCATAGCTATAGACATCTGACTTATGAGAAACGTCTCCAATGTTTCTACAGACTATCTCTGGAGCTATATACCCTATTGTTCCTCTAAGCCCAAGCATTGACACAGTACTGGACCTATTGGGACAAAGCTTAGCCAGGCCAAAATCTGATATTTTTGGGTTGAAGTCTTTATCTAGAAGAATGTTGTGAGGCTTTATGTCAAAGTGCAAAATCCTTGTGTTACATCCTTGGTGCAAGTATTCTATTCCACGAGCAATGCCAACTGCAATCTGAAACATTTTCTCCCGTCCTAACTGATTTTCTGGTAAGGAACTATCATTGTATATGAATTTCTCAAGAGATCCATTGGGCATGAACTTGTAAACGAGAGCTCTCTTGGAACCCTCAAAGCAAAATCCCAGGAACGTGACAATATTAACATGGGAAGTTCTGCTGATACTCGCAACCTCATTGATAAATTCTTGTCCATTGCCTTTCGATTCTTTCAAAGTCTTCACTGCTACCGGAGAGTCATTTGGTAACCTCCCTCCATACACGCTCGCAAATCCCCCTTCCCCTAATTTATCACGGAATGAGTTGGTCATTTTCTTAAGGCCGGAGTAGCTGTATCTTTTAGGTGCAAGATCCTCATTTTTCTTGAGGAAGAGTTCAATATCCTTGTCAGCCTGCATTTTTAACTTCAAATTCATCATATATTTCCCACCACTGAAAATGACTATTATCATGAAGAAAATGACCACAGTTCCAGCCACTACACCTGTATTCATAAACAACTCTTATCAAATTAAAAATTCAAAATAGACGCTGATGAATTTTTCAACTTATTACCTGCAATGGATGTGACTTTTGATTTACTTTTCCCTGCCGTTCAAGTCAGAATACGTGAAATCAGCATACAACTCATTTAAACATCTCTCGTAGAATCTTGGATAACATATCATTTCAGAGAGTTATGAAAAGTTGCCTGTTATAGCTAATGAAATCACTAATATGAACTACAAGAAGCTAAGAAAGATCCTAAACATACCTTTTTTACATCGAAACATATCAGTTCTGGTAGATGTACATTGTCCTCCTTTTCCGCGGCACTCAATACAGTCTTCAGATAGATTCCATTCTAGCCGATATTCAGAGCTTAAAAGATTGAACAGGTCAGTTTTATTTTGTTCAGCTTGAGATTCCATTGGCATGGGAAGAGGATGACAACCATTTGCGGCCGAAAGATTTTCATTTGAATTGGCGTAATAATAATATATATCAAAGTCATTGCAGCCTGAGTAGTTTCTGTAATAATCCGGGAAATCTCTATATGTTAAATTCTTGAAGAACTGGAATAGAGTGAAATTTAGGGTAGAAAGAAAGGGAAACAAAAGCAGAGTGTGGAAGAGAGAAATTGTCAAATAAAGTGCAGCTTTTACTTTCCAAAAGCCCCTCATGAATCCGGTTTCGAATCAATACTTTATTGGCGGAAAACTTCTCCACAATCTCATACGATGGTGAAAATCTTTCAGTATCGAGGTGAAGCTTTGGAACCGGATGGGCATTGCACTCAACTGCAAACAACCCACATTCTGGTAGTGACTGATTGGTTAGAGGAAACTCTAATTCGCCAAGATTTCCACACGGGAAACTCACGGGCATTTAGAATCGACATACTGCAAGATAAATGTATAAAACACAGATAGATAAACAAAAAACTGGCAATAGTCATATGGAGTTCCTGCCAACAAACGATGCTGAGGAACAAGAAGTTGCCACCCCAGTTGATTGATTTCAGACCTTTCTTAATGAAGACTTGTTTAAATAGACAGAAAAGATGATTGTCAAATGCTGGGAAAAGAAACAGTGTATTTTGAAAATATCCATTTTAAAATTTCTGAAGCTTTCAAAACTGGGTTATTGTGAGCAATTTCTATCTGGCTGGATCTATACACAGAACTTGTATCGGTTAGGGAGGTGCCTGTGCACATGTTCTATTTTATCCATAACAAATGGGGAGGTAACATGATAAGTTTTACATCTTGTAGGACTATTGTTCAAATAATTTGACATTGACTGAAGTTAGATATTTCTAGTTTTTTTTTTTTTTTGAGAAAAGATATTTCTAGTTTTGGTATAACTAGAATATAGCTTTCTCACAGTTGGATTAAAGAGTAAGTTCTACTATAAAATCCAACTATCAAATTCAATAACGGGCAAGTCAGGTGATGCTTTGTCAAACTCTACGAGTTGGACAAGTTTGACGCGAAAATTTATGTGCATCAATGATTTCTCAAAGTCTAAATTTGAGCATAAAATTTTTCAACTTTTGCTTATTTTAAAGTTAATTTCACATATTGTCCCTAATATTTGGAGTTAGAATCGCTTGAGCCCTTAACCATTTTTTAGCACACTGGGTCCTCAACCTTTCATAAATACGTGTAAAAGGTCCCTCATAAGAGAATCGATCTAAAATTCCATTGAATGGTTAAAGAAATTACCTTTATACCCTTATCTTTTAAATTAAAAAAATATAAAAATAAAAAAAGAAAAAAAAACCAACCGTCACCCAACCCACCGGCAACCACTTTGGCTGCTGGAAATTACATCATTTGGGCCGCCAACTGGCCGCCGGAATGCTGCCATTTCCAGCAGTTGAAAGGGGAGAGCCTCTTCCCCTTTCGTCTGCTGGAAATGGCAGAGAATTGGTGGAGGGGGGACTCCTACCTTCATTGCCATTTCAGACAGTGAATGGGGGGGAGTCTACCCTCTATTTTCTGCTCAGAAATGGCAGGATTTCTGTCATTTCCGGTAGTTGTCAGAATGACAGTGAATGGGGGGAGTCTCCTCACATTTTTTGTTGTTTCCTGCGGACAAGCTGTCTGAAATAGCAGCATTACGGCGGCCAGATGAATGCTGTCATTTCTGGTAACCAAAGTGATTGCCAATTGGGGGGGTTCGGTGGGGGAGGGTTTCCTTTTTTTATTTTTATAAATTTTAAATTCCTGTTTTTTTTTTTTTTTTGAATTTAAAGAATCATGGCATAAAGGTAATTTCTTTAGCTATTTAACGTAATTTTGGATGGATTCCGTTAAGAATGACCTTTTGTACGTATTTATAAAAGATTGAGGATCTAGCGCACTAAAAACAGGTTAGGGACCCAGGCGATTCTAACTCCAAAGGTTAGAGACGATATGTGAAATTAACTCTATTTTAAATCGGGTTAATTTCACAAATCGTCCATAACCTTTGAGTTAAGAATCGGTTTCGTTCCAAACTTTTTTCTCTCTCATGTGTCCCCAACCTTTAATAAATGTATTTAATTCATCTTTTTGCCACTATTTCATAAAATTTTCAAGAAAATGACTATTATACCTTTTAAACTTTTTAATTTTTTTAAAAAAAGATTTAAAAATAATTAAAAAAAACCCACTCCATCCCACTCCCCTCCCCCTCCCAAGTGGCCAACGGAAATGGAAGCATTCTGACAGCCAGCCATTCTGGTGGTAAAAAGCCAGTGATTCACTCCTCAATTTGCTGTCGGAAATGGCTGCCCTTTTTTGGTTTTTTGGGGAGGGGTTCACCCCTCCTTTTACTGCCGGAATGCTGTCATTCTAGCAGTGGAATGGCCGGCCGCTGGAATGCTTCCATTTCCATCGGCTAATCTTGGGAGGGGGAGGGGGTATTTCCTCTTTTTTTTTTTAATTATTTTTCTTTTTTAAAAAAAATTAAAAAGTTCAAGGGGTATATTTGTCATTTTATTGAAAATTTTATGGAATAGTAGTAAAAATGACGAATTGCGTGTATCTATTAAATGTTGGGGACACAGAGGAGAGAAAAAAAAGGTTGGGGGACAAAACCGATTCTTAACTCAAAAATTGAGGGCGATTTGTAAAATTAACTTTTTTAAATCTTTGAGTATGTACAAAAAGTTTACTAAAAAATCTATCTTACGCGTGCAAATCCTTCTTCAAGAATTATCTTTGAGCAAGACTACTCATTCAAGCTATTTAGGAAGTTACGAGGCATTAAACAAGACTAAGAACAAACATGTTCATATGTTATTCATTAGGTGTTGAACTCATCATACCCACGTACTTATATAGTGCAAACGAAGGGGGAATGTGGTGCTGTAGCAACCCAATCTGCATATTTACAACAATCAAATTGCCTATTACCTAAGCTTTTGAGATCACAAAACTTATTTATTTATCTATTAACTTTTTATGGTCGAGACATAGGATTGGTTTTATGCACCACAAGCCAAAAGTTACCATTTCCCTTATCCTCAAACTTTCATCTGCATTCATGGTGCTGTCAGAATCAAGTTCAGCATTATGTTCCCTTATTCATTCAAGAAAATATTTTTCACTTGAACAATCAATTCTGGCATCAGGATTTTTTTTTCTTCTATCCAGCTATTTCCAAAACTATCATACTGTAGCTATAGACAGCTAACTTGTGAGAAACGTCTCTAATGTTTCTTTCTACAAACAATTTCTGGAGCTATATACACTATCGTCCCTCTAGTCCTGAGCATTGACACTATAGTGGACCTATTGGTGTAATATATGTTAAAGTCATGGTAGCCTGAGTAATGTTCATGGAAATGTTTGCTGTAGTTCAAATTCTAGGAGCATTGGAACAAAGTGATCTTTGTGAAGTATGAAAAAGAAATACAAGGAGAGTGTGGAATTGAGAAATTGTTGAATAAACTGCAGCTTTTACTTTTCAAAAGGAGTTCGAAAACAGGATTTTGGGCCAGTACGAAATTGGCATAAATCTTCGCCACAATCTCATACGACCATGAAAACCTTTCAGTATCCAGGTGAGGTTTCGGAAATGGACTAGCATTGCACTCAACAGTGAACAACCCACATGCAGTTTGTGAATAATCTGCCAGAGAAAACTCCAATTCCCCGAGATTTCCACACGGGAAACTCTTTGGTATTTCGAATCAACAAACTTAAGATAGATACATAAAAGGCACAGAAATAAACCAAAAAAAAAAAAAAAAAAAAGTTGGCAGTCGTCATATAAAGATGCCGGGGAAAAAAAGAAAAAGGAAAAAAGGATGACGGTCAAGAACAAATGTTGTCCATAGCAGAGAAATTTGGCCATTTGATTTTGATCAATTACTTGCACCCCAGTTGATGACTTTACTTCTCTTGACGGCCACTTGTTGAAACAGGGAGCAAGGAAAATTGCCACACGCCGTTTTGATTCGTTTGCAATATAGATGATATTCTCCCACAGATCTGCAGAGGGTTAAATCAACCTCCTCAAAAGTACATCAGACAAAGCATATAACTTGAAAGCCACACCATATGAAG